>BGPT01000854.1:6405-49578 GCA_003297045.1 Symbiodinium sp. clade C Y103 | reverse complement strand
ATAGATCTTCTTGCTACGTTGTAACATTCCTTGTTCTAGATCTTCTTGCTACGTTGTAACATTCCTTCTTATAGATCTTCTTGCTACGTTGTAAACAATCTTCTTTTATTCTTCTTAAAGATTTTCTTTCTGAAATATGGCGAAAAGAAAGTTTGAACCAACTGCTCGGATGAGAAAAATGCGTCAAAGTGCTGGCGAAACATAAACAAATCAATGTTGGAGCCAACCCTTACAGAGTTTTTGTGCTCCGTTTGAACACCACATTCATCTCGAATCGTTGAAAACTCCTAGTTTTTGATGATTTGAAATCATGGTCAGGAAGTTCAATCGTCACAAACGCACGGCCCCTTACGGGCGCTGCCACCATATGTTTGACTAGTTAGTGGGTGTGATAGAAACCAACACACAGAACTGGGCGGGTTCCCTGTAGCCGTCGCTCAACCGGCTGGATAGTTTGTTCCATAAGTGGGGTCTAGTATCACAACCAGATACTCTCCCCCAATCAATTAACGTAGACCTTGAAAACTCTAATCTTCCAACCCTCTATGTATCTATTTGGCAGGATCTATTTTAGTCTGCACTTTGCAGGAGGGTACATTTTAAAATTCTTGCAGTGTATCAAAGATTGGCCAAGAGATACTTCAGTACTTTTGTGGCCTTATCATTTTACTAATCATATTTTTTTTTGGCAGGGCCATTTCAGGGTATCAAGGATCGGCCAAGTTCTTCTGAATGCCGCGGGATGTCTAGGCGCGTTGGCTAGGCATAGTTCAAAGGTGGGGGCCCGAAAACTGGCTACAAAGAGACAGACCAAATTGTTTTAAAACATAGAAACATACAGAAACTCCATGGGTTGGGATATCTCCTACTTTGAGAAACAAATCATGCTGATTTGTCGTGAAGAGATGTTAAGAGCCAAAGCCAAGAAAAGCCGGAGGTGACTTACAAAAGATCTGCACTATTTTTCTTAGTAACCTAAATTCAGGTAAAACCACCAAGTTGTTGTCTCAAGTCACAGAGCTGGTGGGTGGCAATTCCGAAAGGTGCTTCAGCTGAAGTTTGCTAAGTGGACGATCAAACCTCGAAAAGACAACGATTGTTTTATGGCGTCAGAAATTTGTTTGGCTTCATGATGGTGTATCAGGAGAGAAATGTATATGAGGATGGTGCAAAGCATATTGCATATATAAACAATAAACATATTGCACAATATTGCACATGCATCTTAATGTATATAATATATATATATATTGTATTATTGTATGGTATACAGTGCATGTATGAATGAACATCCATACATCCCAGCTGGGATTTCACCCGGGTACTCTTCTGTGGTTGGCTCACCATTGAGGGCCCTGCCTCAGTGATCCTTGGTTCAGAATTGGTGGATGAGTGATTACCCTCTGCTAAACGTTTACATAACTATGGAAAATCACAATTTTTAATGGGAAAATCAAGTATAAGTGGCCATTTTCAATAGCTATGTTAAGTTACCAGAGGGTAATGAGTGGATTTCTTTCTTCCATTCCATCATTTTTTAATTCACAATCTGATTTTTCCTTAGCTTAAATTCCTTATGTCACCTTTCACACGGGGCGCGGCATTGCTTGTGACGCTCGTCTCTGCATCGCTTGTAACTCTCGAAATGACCATTCACAAGTAGCGCACTTGAGCGTCATTGTTGCCCCACCTTACCCCACATCATCTTTCCCATGGCATTCCAGGCATTTGCAGTTTTGTGTGTGTGTTGGTAAGTGAGAAAATTTGGTGAGTTGCAAGTGAGGTCTGAGAGTTGTAGGTGAGTTTGTGAGTTTTAAATGAGAAAATCTGAAAGTTGTAGGTGAGGTGAATACATGTCGTATGGGTGTGTCCCAAAATGGGGTATACCCCCAAATGGCTATTTTAATCGGAGAATTCATGATGAATCATGATTAAACCACTGGAATTTGGGGGTATCGCATTTTCAGAAAATGTATAGTCCAATCTTGGAATCCCCATCGATTCTTGATGTTACCCTCTGGTAAACTAACAGTTTGCTATTGAAAACTGCTATAGAAATAGTGGATTTTCCCATTAAAAATTGTGATTTTCCCATTAAAAAATTGTGATTTTCCATAGTTTTCCCATAAAAAAATGGTGATTTTCCATAGTTATGTAACAGTTTACCGGAGGGTATCCCATCTTGTGCGACTGTTGCTGTCCCACCAGTCGCACGAGTCACTGGTGCCAGGAGGTGCTCACATTGCTGGCCAATTCCAGCCCACAATAACGACCTCACTGTGACCTCACTGGAATATATGGTTAGTATAGGGAATCATCCCCAAATGGCCTTAATTCAAATTAGTGAATTACTATAATTTACCCGGAATCATGATAGATAAGATAAGACACATCACTTCTTTTAGATAGTTACAGAATGTATACACATGCTCTTAGATATGTGTTGTGTTTTGTGTTTTTGAATGTTTTAGAGATACAAAGATACATAGATACATGAATAGACAGATAGATAAGATAGATAGATACATACATGCATGCATGCATACATACATACATGCAGACAGACAGACAGACAGACAGTCAGACAGACAGACACAGACACAGACAGACAGACAGACATACATACAGACATACGGACACACGGACATACGGACATACAGACATACAGACATACATACTGTACATACAGACAGACAGACAGTCAGACAGACAGACACAGACACAGACAGACACACAGACACACAGACATACAGACATACGGACATCAGGACATACATACATACATACATACATACATACATACATACATACATACATGCAAAAATCCATGCATGCATCCGCCATACACGGACACATGCATAACACCCATACACGCATACACACATACTTTACTCGCATACCCGCATACATGCATACAAGCATACAGGCATACATGCATACATTCAGTAATCTTCCACCGTGACGGGACATTCCCGCTATCAGTAGCGACATCTTCGAAAAGAGCTGGAGTTTCCGATGTTTGATGATTGGAGGGCAACCGATTAGGGAGGTATACACTTCTTCTCAGCGCGTATTTTTGGGATAAAAATGATTATGCCTGATTTTACTTAATGGGTTACACCTGAAGGTCAGTATTCTATTCTTTGGTTACCAGTACCACAAGGTGCCTCCCGAGGTCGTTACCTAAGTTGGTTTACAATGATAGGCGGCTAACTAGGCATAATGGTGGATATATTATGATGTATCTATAGTTAGTGGGGTGTTATAAACTGACCTATCACAGGGCGGCATCACTCTGTGGATAAACCTTGGGTTGTTTAACATGTTTTGTTTTCTTCGCATTTAATCTATGTGGAGGTGTTAGCCTTATCAGCTAAAAAGTTTCGTTGGATGATTCCACATTGTTAAAATTTAGAGCTATGATACCTAGGGTCAGGACGCAGTTGAGATAGATTGGTATTCAACACCTGTGCCATTAATTTGCTGTCAGCAGGGAGCATCCGTATGCATAGATAAATTGATAATCATGATAATCAAAGGAAGTCAATTAGAAAACTTCCCAGTTACCGACGATTGTCATGGTTAGCATTCCCATGTCAATCACCCATCATCAAGTAGTTGAGAAGTGTAACAGTTCGGGAACGCGTGAATTCACGGGCCTGTGTTTTTTTGGGTAAAGTTTTGGGCGCCGAAGAAGGGTCTCTGTTTCCGCGGTTTCGGCCCTGGATCTGGGAAGGTTGTTGACAAAAAATGCACAGGACTGTGGCGAGAGCTCGATTTGCAATTCAAAATGCTCAAAAACTCACAGCCTCGGAGCACTTTTGGAAGATGAGACCGGCAAAATGTGTACCAGACTGTAGCGAGAGCTCGATTTCATAATGAAGCTGACAACGCTGGACCACTTTTGGAATGAGGTCGGCAAAATGTGCACCACACTGTAGCGAGAGCTCGATGTCACATACAAAACCTTTAAAAATCTGAAGGTCTCGGAGCAGCGCCGGGTTTGCGTAGTCGAGTTCCCATTGTCAGCACCGCGCGAACGTTGGCCGATTCAGTGCGACGCTCCTGCTATGCGGGTTTGTTGTGACGCAATGCATTGGCACGGCTGCGCGCAGCAAAGCATGAGTGGTGCTGCGACGGTGCTGGCCAGCGGAATGGCAGCTGGAAGTTGCTAAGCGCATTGCAACAGCTTCGCGACAGGTAGCTTTTGACGATAGTGCTACTTTTGTGCTATGCGGAACGTTGCAAAACGCACCGTGCTGGCTGCGCGAAAATAAGAATTGGGTTGCAGAAGCTACAGAAGAGGTAGCCGGGAGACAGCCCAGAGCAGAAGTTGCCCAGATAAGTGGCTGCTCAGAGAAGAAGTAGCTGAAAGAAGAGGTGCCTCAGCGAAGAGGTCACTCAGTGAAGAAATAGCTCAACGAAGAAAAAAGTAGCTCACTCATCCATCCATCCATCCATCCATTCATCCGCCCAGTCACCCATCCCCCAATTCATTCATTCGTTCCTTCCTTCATTCACTGATTCACTGCTTCATAGGCTCATTGATACTTCAATGGTTCATTGATTGACTGGTTTACTCATTCAATGATTCATTGATCTACTGATTCATTGATTCGTTTTTTCAATGACTGATTCACTGACATTTTGACTCATTGGCTCATTGGTTCATTGGTTCGTTGATTTGTTGGTTCATTGATTCATCGCTTTATTGATGCATTGTTTCATTGCTTCATTGGCTCATTGATTCATTGATCCGTTCCGTTCATTCATTGATTCATTGCTTCATTGTGATTCATCGATTCAGTGATTCGTAACTTCATTGTCAGATTTATTGATTCATTGCTCCGCTCCTTCATTGGTTAACTGAGACATCATTTCATTGGTTTATTGATTTATCAGTTCGTTGGTTCATTGACTGATTCAGTCAGTTGTGCATGGATTTTTTCATGTCATTTCATTGGCATCTCAACAACCTTTTGCTCATTCGTTGATGCACCTCACAACTTCCACACTTGGTTGCTTCTACAATTTTTTCCTGTAGGCCATATTCTTTCTATAGCTGTTGTATTTCTTGCGAAACTTCCGCCCTGGCGCGGGCCGGGCACTGCCTGGTGGATATATATATATATATATATATTATATACATATATTTTTGTTTATATATATATATATTTTTTTTTAATATACATAGTTTCAATGCATGTGGAACATTGTAGGATGTATACATGTATGAATACATGTATATGCACACACGCAGCATCTTTAAATGCACACGTACACACCAATGCCAATAAATATATAGCAGGCACAACAGTATTTGGGGGAGCCGCCACATGGGCAGGACGCACCCAATGAATTATCATCCAAAACGGCCAGGATTCGCGAAGCTTTTCTCCTACACCGTGGAAGGTAGATTCTCTTGCCTTGTCATGGATCCCTGGCGAGATTCTGGGGAACTCACCGCATGATTTGTTTTAGATATTACCAGCAGTTAGCCGTGCAGCGGTGGTTTTCATGGGGGGACTTCATGATTCAGCCTGGCTCGGCCAGAGCAATGGTTTTCGGGGTCTGCTGGTGACAATTGTTCAGGTTTTCGCGGTTGTTTTTTTTTCAAGACGTACCGCCAGACTGTAAATCAAAATGCTATGTTGTTTTTCATATTTTTCACGACTAGGTTAGAATGTGGCTGGGGATTTAGAATGCATCACCGAGTCCCAAAATTCATCCAACATATGGCTAGAATTCGATTGGGATCCCCATGGCCTTGACCATGGCCTCTCTACAAGGAATGCAAGGTGCATTTAGGTACCTAGATTCCCAGTTGAAGGTTTTAGAATGCATCAAACCGCATTCCAACTTGGTAGTGACTTCTTTTTCGGGGGCGGGGGGGGGGTTCCAGGCAAGAATGCGAATTTACATTATGTTGTTTTTCCAAAAAAATCATTGACACGGTTCTGAAACGTAATCCTAACTTAGAGACCGGCAGCATAAATCAGAAACTAGATGAAATAACTGAAATATGGTGGCTGATGGTTTCAAACATGTTTCCCTATAGTTATATAAATGTGTATGCTGCTGCTGCTGCTGCTGATGATGATGATGATGATGATGATGATGATGATGATGAAAAACATGTTCAAGGAGATTTAGACCACCAATCAATTGAGTTTTCTTGTAAGCTATCTCAGATTAGCGATGACAAGGAACAAAGTTCCACTGTCGGTGTTGGAGTGGTGAATCCCATGATTCTTGGATATGGCTGGGTGAAACTGTTCAACACACCCAAATTCTTCTCACGGTCTGACTCTATAGCATTTTTTTGGTGTTTGCCATTGTCCTAGCTTCACCACTTTTGTCGGTCGTGAAACCACCATTGAAAGGCACACAAACCCACCGTTCATAAATTGTAGATGGAAAATGATTCCACCCATTTATTGAGGAACATGTTTGTTCACATGATGGTGTTTGGAGCATAGAATGTCACCCCAGTATAACCATTATGTTGGGTAAAGCGGTATAACTTGTAAATCATCCTGGCAATGATAACTCCCCAAGTGATGGAGTTATACCATATATAGCTCTGTCCTGGAGTTGGATAATTGTCCCTTAACCCCACCCAAAGATGACGGGGTGTTTGGGGGACCTGCAAAGTGATGCCTCCCACTTACTTTATTAGTTTGCTGGTACTCGTGCTATATTTCCCACGTATCCCCGAGTGAACCTAGGACCTAGTAAAATATTTCAAAGAAATCAACTATAAATCACCATTTTGGTTGGTGAACTCACCATTTCCATCCATATCCCATTGTGTTTTATGGTAAAACCCACCTGTTATACTATTTCGCTTGGCCATTACAGTTTTTTCATTGTAAGATTGGGCTTTTGCGCCTTTAGGAGATGCTGGGGTTCTCTTTGGAGGATCGGCTTCAAGGCCGGAGCTGTTTGGATTGACCCATGAAACATGGTTTTCGAAGGTGGGAAAGAAACCAAATGATTTGTTTTAGGTGATAATTATGTCACTATTAGGTATGTCACTATTATCAATGGTGATAGTTAGCTGTAGGATATGAACATATGATCCATAATGATCAATGATAGAAACTAGCAAAAGGGGTAACAAGCTTATTGTGGAATATCCCCAGTGATGAATTATGTTACAGTATACAATAGTATATTATATGTATATAGCCACTTGACTTGCTAGGTGGGATGCACATCCACATGGTAATCAAACCTGGGTATTTGGAAATGTCACATTTTGTAGATGACAACTTGGGATTTCCCAATGCCAGGTTTGATTGCGAGAGGGTATTGTCAACTGTTCAGATGGACATCCATATTCTTTATTCTGTGATCCTTGATGCAGAGGACTGCCAGGAATGAATGGTGGGTTTCCGCACTGATGCATTGAATACTTCCAGAAATCCGGAACTCATTGAAGACATTTGAATCATCAAAATGACCATAATATGTGCATGGTCATTTGATGATTGTCATTGTTTTGGTCAAACCCTGCTTCACATCCCGTTTTTCGTTGATTTGATTCCCGTAGTTGTCTGGTGTTTTGTTGGTCCGTTGCTGAAATATCTGAAATTGCAGTCTGGTGGTACCCGCCTCCTTTTTTTTGCAATTTGTTTAGCTCTTTGTGAATTTGGCATACAATATCTCCATGTGAACACTTTGAACTGAATTTAACGTGACAAGATTGACAGAATTGTGGCTATCCATAGTATTTACATGTATTTACCATCCATATTCAGAAGATTCCATGTTTTTTTGCATTTAGTTTTCTATTCAATTTCCAGTGACTCTCCCTTCCCCCAACCCTTCCCCCAAAAACACAACGGCGACCTGCACCACCGCAGGTTGCGGTGGCAAGTTCACGGTGCCAACCTGTGCACCTTGGTCTGTTCCAAGGACGGTTTTTATTCATTGAGCTCGCGTCATACCCTGTTGATTGATGGTTATGTAACGTAATGTTACAATATGTTATACATGTACATGTTGATAAAACATACATCTACTCATATATTTGTGTGTATATGCATATACACATATATACGCGTTTCAAAAATATTGATCAGTAAATGCCGATCAACCGAGCAAAGGGTCCCTGTTCCGTCGTTTTTGGGATCTACTGGGACTGAGGATTTCTGCGACTCCCCTCAAACTCCTACTGGTCGATGAAAAACCAGGACATGTTGATCAGCAAGAAGAGGATGTAATGCAGATTTACCCACCAACTAAGGGACTTTTATCCATTTTCAAATCAAATGCCGACTGACTGGACAGCTCCGTGAATGATTTCCAGGACGCCAGGTTTAGGGACTGAAGGTTACCCTCATAGCCACTGGGTTTCCCCAACGGACATCGTTGGTCTTGGGAATTTGGGTAGTTCATAGCGACTTCACATTGACTTCGCGATGATTGATTAAGGGATAAAGAGCCCAAAATGGACTTGTTTCATCTTGCTTCAATTTAGGGAATTGGGATGATTCCTCCAGATATGCTTCAATATTCTCAGGCACAGGTACTTTGGAAAAAGATACCCATGCCCCATGCCAATGATGGGATGTATCGCTGTATCGCATGTGTAAAACACTCCGTATGGGGATGGCTCCTTGGTCCGCCGATGACTCAGTCATACTTAACCCGTACCTACACAGTGGATCAAAGTTTTGACCAACCTTCTGGCGTTTTCAAATCTATAGGGGACTACCAAACATAGCGCAGAAATCGTTCCGAGAAATTTGTGATTGAATTCTGTAAGCTTGTATGGCGGGAAAAATGCGAGAAACAATGCTGTTAAGTCAGTAGCCTATGCAACCTATCGAACATAAATCCAAACAACACGTTTTCAGATAATTTGTGGTAATGAAACATAGCAACAGAAAACACACATATTTACATTCTGGATATGATATGATATACATTGATATACATTCTTTTACCATCAAAAACCAAGTTAACCTGGGTGAATGGTTACCATCCATGAATGCACACTGGCTTTCCGCTTCTCATTGAGCATGAGGTGCTGATTGCAGATCAATGTTTGAGACGAATCGAGTATTTGCAGCTTGGGCCAGGGGGCTGCGGAGCAAGGAATAATTAGTTGATAACAATAGTATAGGCCAATGATCCATGGGTTTTACATATTTATGTGGATTGTGAACCGCTTGCTAATTGGGATGCGCAGAGGTACGAGGAAGAAATCCATGGGAATATCTGGGGATATACTCCAGCAATAGGGGGTAAATAAGGTAGATAAGCCCCATTCCTGAATGGTGGGAAACACCTGAAGAAGGCCTGTTTAAATCGGGGTAGCCTTTTGATGCCAACCCAGGATGAATCAACCTACTTTAGACTCTAGTTATATGCTGTCATCAAACCAGTGATCACTCCAAGCATAAAAAATACCCCCCATCATGTCAATTCACTTGGTGTCTATCATTGTGAAATGGTCCATCTATATATGATGTGTATATATACACATATATATATATATACATATATACATATACACATATATATATATACATATATATACATATATATATACATATACATGTATATACATATATATATATACATATATATATATATACATATATATATATACATATATATATATACATGTATATATATATATATATACTGTGTATATATATATATATGTATATCTACATACCTGTTACGTACATTTATAATTTATTTACTATATTGTATCATATCATATCTATGTATTCCGCATCATATATAAATATAGTACATTTAGGAATGTACAATATTATCTATACATGTCTTGTATTTGTACATGTATTACAATCATATATATATATATACATATATATATATATACATATGTATGTATGTATGTATATATATATATATATATGTATACGTATATACACATGCATTGTACCGATTTTGATATACATGTATTATAATTTAAAGGGGAATTGTCCATCATGGAAACCCTACCTGGTCGACCCGGCCCCGCAATTGATGGGGCTGGGACTGTGACTAAAATAGCCAGACTCTTCAGGGTAGGGAATTGTCATAATTTATCAGGAAACGCGGTCCATTTCCAGTTCAGGAAGTAGTAGTTTGATTTGTGGGAAGCATCCAGCTTTCCCCTGGGTGAAATAGTCTCAAACATCTCTCAAAGATGTGAGGAAAGACGTGACGGAGCAGAAAACCACAAAACACTACCCCGGAGTAGAGCCAACTGCAGTCATGAGAATCACTCGGGTTCTCCCTCACATAGGATACAGCGCGGCTCTGAGGGGAATTTAAGTCCTGCTATGGCGTGTAATTCACCAACTGTTGTTGGTTGATTAGTGATTTGACAAACCCGCGATGAAAGCCAATGATTTTCATTTGAATACAGAACCAAAAACTGTCCTTTGTTTGGTGATATGCCCAAAAGTAGCGTCACAATGATTTCTAGTATCACGGTATCACATACATTTTACTGTTTTTCCCACCTACGAGGAGAGGATCTCCAGATTTTGTGATGCCTTGCTCCTCCTCTTCTCCTCCTGCTCTTCTCCTCGTTGTCATCTTCAGAATCGAACTATTGCCAGCTCACAGACTCTCTGGGGCCCGCCACACTAAAACATTAGAGACAATTCCAGATTACATTTCAGCGATGTGTCAGAATGTATGGCAATTTGCATGCCTGAAAGAATGACAGGGAATATACAACAATAGAATTATGTCAGATAGAATGGCAGACAAGATGTCAGAGAGAATGCCAGCTAAAATGCAAGAATATATTTTAGACGACATGTGGGATAGACTGTCAAAAATCATGTCATTCAAAGCTATATGCCAGATGGAATGTCAGAAAATATGCCAGATAGAAATTCTCATAGAATTTCAGACTACATGGCATATGGATTCGGATTATCAGAATATATACAGTAGGTCAAAATACATGCTAGATGAAATTCCCGATAAAATTAGCGAGATGCAATGCCAGAAAAAACATGTCAGATAGAGTGTCAGTTAACGGGGATCACTCCAACAAGCATTGTTTTCCGAATGTTGATCAGAGCTATTTTTGTCTTTGCAGAGTCTTAGATTTACTGGTCCATTTAAAAGAAACATGTCTGGGATCCTGCTCTTCTGCAAAAGGCTATTGAAAACCATTGGCATGGATATCTTGCCATTTATGACCGCTTTCTTCCGAAGCATCACTACAGTCTTCACCTTGGAGGGCAGTGCGCCCAACATAGAACATTAGTTTCATGTTGGGTGCACGAAAGGAAGCATAAAGAAATAAAACCGCAGGCCAACCTCATCTGCAACACGTGGGGTCAATTTGAACGATCAGCGATTGTGGATGCCCTGGGTGACATGCTTCATGCTCTGGTGGGGATTGCTGGAGAGTCGTTTTATGGTGGACTTTGCAGTCCTATGCCAGCTCCAGATTCGCCAGGGAACTGACAGGCTATTGGGAGCTGCTGGAAGCTGTTGGGATGGTGAGATTCCAGGAGGATCCCACTTTTTTCTTCAACTTTTTGACATTTTGAGAACCAATTGAGCCGATAATTTTTTTGACACTTGCACAGTAGGATGGCGAAAGATTCATGTCCACTTGAGCTGGCTTCAACCCATGAGAGAACAGATGCGGTTTCATACACGCAACCTTTAGGGAAGCTGAGTCACGTGTAGGAACCCAACATGTTCATTTGTTTATTTTCTTTCATGTTTTCCACAAAAAAAACAACACATATGGTTTATTTTATTTTTTCCATTACATGATATGAAATGGCAATTCTGGCCTGAATTCCCATTATAATGGTACCATACCAATGCTGTTACAATGATATCGTTTCTTTGAGTTCAGAGGAACGTATACCGTTGATCCTCCACCCATGTGCCTGATTTGATGATAAAAACGTGTGTAGTTCATATTACTTGGTCAGTGGTTTCACATATTGTTATTGGTTGTATGGATATGTAAAGATGTAAACACACACATATGCATATATATATATAGTTCACAATACTACAAACATATATCATATATCTTACCATAGAAGTTGTTACAATTACATGCGTGTATACATATAATTATATATATGTATAGAGAGAGAGAGAGGCGTCTATTGTGTCAGTGCCTTTAAATTGAATGTCCCATTCCCTCACAAGTGAAACGGCGATTTTCCGTGATTCCATGCCAAGCTATTGTCGTGCCTCTTGCCTCGCCGCTGTCGAGGCACTCCCTAGGAATTCTTCATCGCGATATCAAACCAGAGAACTTCATGTTCCTGGCAGCATTGGTCTGAATCCCATGTACAATTGATGTGGGGATACTTGGGGATGCATTTCATTCGGTAAGTGGTTGATGACGCATGAAATGTGTGAGGTAAATGCTAGCTAGTGATTGAATGATAGACATACTAATGAAGGTCTATGGGGACTGGTGATTATATAATCGCCAGCAACCACGAAAATAAAGGCAAATCTTAACCGTATGTGTTTTTTGATGTGTTGGGGTGTTGTTGAATCCGTTGAATCATCATCATCATCATCATCATCATCATCATCATCATCATCATCATCATCATCATCATCATCATCCCATCATCATCATCATCATCATCATCATCATCATCATCATCATCATCATCATCATCATCATCATCATCATCATCATCATCCATCATCATCCATCATCATCATCATCATCATCATCATCATCAAAGGGAAAGATGTTGGTGATTGAATCAGGGAACTACAATGGTGCAAGATTCAACCAAAAACCATTGGGAAATCATGGTGGTTTTCATCCCTTGGCTGAGAATTCAGCCGCAAGAATTCAAAGTTAGTGATTCGCCAAACATTTCGATAAACCAACATTATCTTGTTGATACTGTACCTGACAAATGCGGTGGTGATGACGATGACAATAACGATGATGACGACATTTTTTTGCACAGCTGTCATCATCATGATACTGCTTGGGGCGGTGGCAGGACACCAGACCTAAATCCTGTGTTGTTTTGAATTCATCCAGTGGTTTGGAGGAAGCTGTTCAGTATTGTTCAGTGCTATGGGTATCCATAATTTCCACCCCAAAAAAATGGGGAGCCAAGGAGCTATGGATTGAGTTTCCGAACCACATCATAGTTCACACATGTTGAATATTGATTTTTACCCAATGATTGGTTTCTGATTCGGAATGGTGGACTTTTTTTTCAACAAAGGCAGTATTTATCCAAACAACAGAAGACACAAAACTGATGGAGTATGATGGATTGTTTGGAATATTCATCCCAAAATGGAAAATGGTTAAGAACACATGTATGTGTTGTACATACACATCAATACATACATGCATACATGCATACATAAATAGATACATCAAGACGTAATTACAGACCTACAGATGTACACACATACATAGAGACATGCATACATAATGATCTAAATACAGTTATACAAACATACATATATACTTACATACAGACATACAAGCGTACAGACACTGAAACAAATATATAGATAGACAGTTGGATAGACATTGATATAGATGAATGAATAGCCAGATAGATAGCTAGATAGACATATAGCGAGATAGATAGATGGATGGATGGAAATATGGATAGATGGAAAGATGGATAGATGGATAGATTGATAGATGGACAGATGGATAGGTGGATAGCTAGCTAGATAGATGGATAAATAGATAGATACCTGCATAGACACACACACACAGACAATATACATGGACATACAAAAAACACCTAGTATAAATTTACATAGAGACTGTTCTTTTAAAATCGAAATGCTACCTCCGAAGACCCACGGTTTTTCGGTCTATCCCTCCGATGGACTTCGAGGTTCGGGGTGAAGAATCGCATCCACGTCATTCATCTCATCGATTTTGGCCTTAGCAAACGGTACCTCGTTGGCATTGGACGTTCGGGACGGACATATATCATTTGATGTGTATATAAACAGATAGATTGGAATCTTGGGGATATGGGGCGAGTTGGTGCTTTCAAACATGTTCCATTTTGAACGCTATTTGGGATGATGAGCTGGCGCATGCATATTTTTCTTAGAACTACCAGCCATTTCTGCTGGACCTCCAAACTGCGTCCAAAAAGGTACTGCAGCTTTTAATGGATAATGAAGCAACAGAAGTGGGTATTTGAACCAGAGGAGTGAGGATATCAAGGAAAATCAAACAGTAGACATCATTAAACACGGGATCTAAGAAGACAACTGATGAGTTCAAACGGCCCTGACTCCATATGTAATCACCTGGGGATTGTAGCTTTTGGTCATTTTCAGTGGCCACATATTTTGATTTTGCCCATTGGTCAGTCTTTGTTTGATGGCCAAAAAGGCAAGCCAAGTTGAAGGGTAGCTGCATAGCTAGATTTTTACAGGGTATCTTGTACACTGATTGCACTGAAAGCGGCTTTTGGATTGTTGAGCACAACTCGGTCATTCCGGTTGATTGTTGAACGTGGATTTGGGTTAAAGCAGTAAGACCCGGAGTCGACAGATAGGTCATTCTTAGTAACAGACCATCCATGTTTTGGGCATCGAAAGTGGCAATAGATTGGCTCCGAAGACACCCCTCATGGAGTGCTTCCTCTGATAGAAAGGGAAACCAGGCATGGATGGTTATCCGCTAGTTACAAATAAGATCTATTTGCTACATTTGTACCTTTGTCAAAACTAGGGTAAATTGCCCACATGTAGGATGGTAATCAATGCTTCAATAGGGATATCCTAAGCAAATCTTAAGAATGGTGGGATGACCATAAATCAATATATACCATGATCAATGTCTTGACCATAGCACATATCACTCGACTCTTGCAAGTACTCATTTTTCTTTCCACTATGACTTTGCGGCAATGTATCTGACAGGTAATCGGAAGATGAGGGTCATTGTCGTATCAATTGTTGTCCAAAAACATGGATTAAAGACGATTAAAGTCAGTTTTGAAACATCATGCCATTATATGATTTATGTATACATTATATATATATATAATCATATATATATATATATCAAAAAGCTCTATGTATATGTCATAATTAAATCTATGTCAATCTATTCCCAGTTATTTGTTTTAGCTTGACCCCGTCCTTGGACTTTCGAAGCCCTCAAAACAGCCTCAGAGCCAGGTACTACGACGGGCGACACGCTACCATGAGGAGAGATCGCGTGATGGCTTTTGGTTCATCCAAAAAAAATGAGGATATCATGGGGTAACCAAGAAAGATCAGGATTCGGTTTCCATGCTGTCGTATTCACAAAATCACATATAATGATTCAGAATGGGTGTAATCCGAATGGTTTGCTACCCAACAATGACGGTTCGACCCAAATAAAATGATCAACCTCACCAATACCCTCTGGTAATTTAACATAACTATTGAAAATGGCCATTTATAGTTGCTTTTCCCATTCAAAACATGTGATTTTCCACAGCTATGTTGGTTTAGCAGAGGGTAGTGGCGTCAAGTTGCTCTATCTTCTTGCCTTGGACTGGCCTTGGTCCGGAGAGCGGTGTTTGCCATTTGGAGCGCGAAAGGTGGTCTTTGAATGTGTCCAAGAAGGGGGAATATCCCAGAAAGTTCCAAAATGGTCATGTTTATTGGCAACAAAATGACAAAACACAGACTCTGGGGTAGCCACCTATTGTCAGGCAAACCCATTTTGCAGGAACCAGTTCACCAGTAGTATGGATCCATGCTTTTGTAATTGTTACAATGTGCTAAAAAATAATCAATACAAAGAATTCAAATCCAAAGCTTGGGGTCTGAACATGGACCTATTTCTCACTACATCCATCCCTGTCAGACCTCTTATACAGTGTCGCCATCCAGATGCAAACAACATTAGTATATACTGAAAGCTATAAGGGTTTTTGGCCCAGTTCCAAGAAGTTGTAAGGTGCACGGTGCTACACAATCCATTTTGTACATTGGGTGCACGCCCTACAACAAACAGGGAGCATACCAACGAATATAAGGCCAGCATTGCGATGTTGTATCTGGAACACCAGCCAGCAACTGGTCAAAATTCATTATGTTGCAACATATATATATATATGTATACATATATATATATATATGAGTCACGGTCAAAATCGTTGAATACCACTTTAGTATTGCAGGAGTTTTTTGTCAGAGATGTACACGAAACACTGTAAAGCGATATGGCCCCCCCAAAGCGATAATGACACAAAACACTGGCTCCCCCAAAAGCGATAACCGATAATAGCAACTACTGGTACTGAGATGTAAAGGATTTTGACGGGTGCTCATATACATATATATATATATACACACATATAATTATATAAACTATATATATATATACATAGATGTAGAATGTAAGTGTGTATATTTATCCATGTACATGTTGTATAATATGTACATATCGAACCATATCATATATTTAATGCCAAAGTGTATATATCCATTATGCAGTATATATGAGATTATCCCTCGGAGGGACTTGTGATCACCAAGGTTGCCAACCAATTGCGGTGATGCTGGGAGTACCCAGCCCAGGGGCCAGCCATATCTGGCTTCAGAGATGTTCAGATAGAGGTCTGGATGATGTTTAAAGATGCAAAAGAAAAGGCAAGGTATCGATTGGGAGGTATTTCATATGGACTCTGGGCTTATCCAAGATCAAGAACAAACATGACTTATCCCAAGGTTTTGGAATGATTCCCGTTTCAATCCAACCTGGCCTGCTTGAACATTTCTTTTGCTATGATTCCCTTTTCATTTCCTGTTTTTATGGCCGTCGGCATGTGCCTTATAGTGGTGTAAGCAATGGATTTAGGTACTCCAATTTCAGGATAGCCCCAGTTTGCTGCTTTCACTGTTGAGGTCCATTTGTTTTCTCCGGAAAGTTGTGTTTTCATCAAAAAAAAACAGCGGCTTGTTGACTTCACATCGCCCGGTCAAAGTTGAACGGACTCGAAGCTATGGTTCAGGTTCTAACTATCCTGGAAAAATGATGATCCTGAAAGTTAGAAACTGCTTGGGAATTGGATTATGATGTAACTTGGATATTTCATGATATAACACCGGGTTACTAGCCCGTTGTTGAGAATTCCAGAGACAAAACCATTCCTTTAATCAAGTTGACTGTTTTTTTTTTTTTAATCCGTGTGTGTAGCAACTTTCCATATGTTCAGTGGCTAAACCATCATCCGACCCCATATTATGGCAAAGTTCCTCCGCTTGGTGCTTCACCCCAGGTCGCAAATTACAACATAAGATGTTCTAAGCAGGGTAGATAGGATTGGTTCAACTATCTTCCAATGATTTCGCTGGGGTGACCTATAAGTGCAATATAACTAGATTCCTGCTATCATTCTGAAATCATGACAGTTAGTATTGTATTCCAGTTATAGTTCACCCCAGCGAAATAAGTGGAATATAATTGGACTAATCCTCGTTAGTAAGTGGGTTATCCCATCTACAAACAGATTATAACCATGGTCATTAACCACTTATTACATCTTATTACGTGGGAGGATGATCCTCAAAAGTAATTCTTAGGATTCCTTTTTTTTTTTCCCCAACAGGAACTGTGTTCGCTCCAGGACCAATCTCAGCCTCACGGGTACTGCACGTTACGCCTCCATCAACGCGCATCGAGGTTCGCCAAAAAACCGGGGGTTGAGCGATTGGTTGAGTTAAGGAAGGGGCCGCATTACATCGCATTACTCTACATGTGTGGCTTTTCTGAAAGGGTTCCACCAAATCATTCAAGTCATTCAACCATTGCAGTATTGAAGCCCATGGTGACTTGGGGGTCCCTCATGTTAAGAACCCCCCATGTGGGTTTAGCTCGGACTGCTTACTGTGCACCGCGCTCAGCTGCTGCAGAGCGGCGCCGCACTAGGTCGAGGGTCACAAACACGGCCGCGCAAGATCAGCCGCCTTGCGCAGCTGGCGCGGAAAAAATTTGCAGGCTAAGCTACACATGGCTGTCTGCATTGACAATGGGATGGAAACCAACACACCATCAACAGGAAAAGTGATCCCAGAAACCTGACGATTAACCTTGAAACAAAGATAATGTTCCAATCCCAAAGATTTCAAGCCTCTGGTAAGGGCTTGCCGAAACTTCTGTGTCACAAAGGCCAATGTTGGCCTGAGCAACATTTCGGTTGCTGTCTTCAAAATCCATTGGCCTCCCACGGCTCGCTCAACTGGAAACTGTGCATTGAGCATTTGTACACTCCAAAGGGCCAATTCAATGAAACTGACAGCCACAAAATGATTTTGCAATGGCTCCTCAGCGATGCAAATCTGAATAAGAGATGAAACGAATTCTACTGGCAGTGCTAAAGACTCACTGCTGTCACTCAGTCGTCGGATCCAATCTACACTCAGAGAGTCACCCAAGGAGACATCATTCACCTGTCGGATCCAAAAGTCGGAGTCATCGGTGATGTCAGTCACTTCAGGTATGTCCTGTCGAACTTGCGCAATCTTCAAGTAGAAGGTGCGAATGATGCGGAGTCGGCGCATCCAGGTGCCATAGTAGTCTTCCGCCCGCCGCAAAAGAGCTGCAAACTCCAAACCTCGATGTCGGTTCACCGCAACTGCTTGGGCATCGACCACATCATTCCAAGCTGCCAAGAACTCTTCATGGGAATCTTCACACAGAGCATCATCAATGTGCGAGGGTATCCAACGAATGTCAATCTGCTCATGGTTGGTGTGCGCCAGAAGCGTTGCCAATTTGTGCCAAAGGTCAGAGTTTTCTCCAGCATCCATCAAAGGTTCACCAGCCAAAAGAGACTGGGTGCGAGAACAAGTGCTGGCAGAGTCCGTCCAAATGAGCACAGTGGCATCATACTGCAACGCCCACTCAATCGCTGAGATCACTGCCCAAAGCTCAGCTCTGCTGATCGTTTGCAGTAATCCCGGAACATGACCAAAGCTAATAGTTTTCCCCGTAGTAGAGTTAACTACAGCCCACGCAGATCTATTCAGTTCTTTGACAACCCCTTGAAAATGGGAACCATCAGTAAAAACTTGGTTGATTTCCCCCTGCCTGGGACTGCTGTGAAAGACGCAGCTCTCATCAGGGATAGTCCAAAAGTACTGCTTCAAAGGTACCGCAAAAGAAGATCTGGATGCCAACAAATGCAAAGAAGCAGAGAGTGGCATGTCATCGATCCAGGTCAAAAAATCTTCGCAGTCAGCTCGTTGTGCAGCAAAACGTGGACATCTCAACCAGTGGGTTTGCGTATCAGGCTGAAAACAACACTGGCAAATGGGCTGCTTCGTGAGGTCATACTTGGCATGCTGCCAGGAAGACACAAAGGCGCCAGATTGCAGAGCTCGAACTCTTGCCAAATCGATCGCTTCCAATGAAGCATGGTCTAAGATGGCCAAGGAACCATCAAGTCCTCTCAAATCTTGCATGGTCTGGTGGTTAAGTCTCGTGGCCACATGCTGAAGCCATGCATCTCGAAGTAGCAAAGTCAATGCCCCTGGTGCAATCTGGAAGAGGTCAAACTCAAAGCCATCATGGTCTTGAAGAAGAGGCGGGTTTCTGACGCTCCACCCTATGGAATGCAGCAAAGTCAAAATCTTCGCAAAAGGACCATCGCGCAGGTGGCCATCATAGCGCAGCATGTAGATGCTCCAAAGTTGGCGAAGATCAGAAGATTTGCTGCAGAGGCGCCGAAAGTCTTGCAAGGCAGTCTTGATCTGAAAAAATCCAGGATCAGCTGTAGGAGGGTCTACAAAAGCCAAACGCAGCAAAGGATTGGAGCCAGCAAGTTGAACACCCAAATGTTTGATCGCCTGAGAGCGCATCTTGTTGATGTGGGCTTCAGAAGAAAGACAGCTCAATGTGCCATGCAGAGCCCTGGGCCAGAAAGCTATGGGAAGAACTCTCAACTTCTGGGCTAAAGGGGCTCTGGAACGTCTCAACTGCCTCCATCGCTCTTCAAGTGAGGCCCCACGTTTCAGAAACAATCGCACTCTGTGGGAAGCTGTAAAGGACAAAGAGCCTCCAAGCTCGCCAAAGTCCTCCACAATTTTGACTCCAAGTTGTGCCAACCTACTTCGCATCAAAGGAGTGGTTCCCCATGCGTAGGTCTTGGTCAAGTCTAAAGAAAGGCCCCACATGGTCAAAAAGGCTTGCAGTGTAAAGAAAGCCCACGCCACACATTGAGCTTGACGTGCCAGCATTGAAATGTTGTCCACGAAAGAGAAGTGGCGGACCCTTGGAGCAAAATGCATCTGGTAGATGTGGAAACCCCAGTCAACCAAGGCCATTGCCAGCACGCTGAGAGGGCAGCCTTCAGCAAATCCGCAAGTAGAGCGGTAGGCTTCGCTCACTTGGTTGCAAACAAGAAAGCGCCGAGTGAAGCAATTGACAAAGCTGCGCCAGGGATGAAGTAGATTCTGAGGTATGCCAACCGCATCGGCCATGAACCAAAGGGGCTCTCTCTTGATGCAGTTAAATGCTTTCACGAAATCTGTTCCGATCCCTGCCAAAGGTTGAGACGACTGCACGGCAACTTCAACTGCCGCTTGAATATGCAACCAAGTCTGGCCAGGCTCACGTGTGGGCAAAAATCCATGCGCATCCGCATGGATGTATGGTTCCAACTGCGCCAGCATTTGGCGAGAGCGCAGAGAGGCCCAGGCCCTGTAGATCACTGAGAGCAGCACTATGGGCCGAAATTCATTGGGGCGGTGAGCTTCATCACATTTCGCAATGGCCAGTACCAGGCCTTCCAGTAATTGGGCTGGCCATGGAACTTTGTTGTTTTCCACATCTGTCAGAAGCTGAAGAAGAAGCTTCATGTGTGCCATTGGCATGTTGATGAGGTCAAGTCTCGCCCATCCATCAGCGCCTCGGGCTGCTTGTGGTCGAAATCGACGCAGGGCCCTTTTCCACATCTCTGGAGTGAGAGGGGGCAAGTCCAAGGGAAGTCGAGGCATGAAGTGGCTGACAAAATTGGTCATTCGATGCCAGACCTCATTCGGATACAAGGTGTCACAAGTCCAGCGAGGAGTCCAAAAGTCGGCCAATTGCTGGTGAACCTGATCCACTGAGGATGTATGACAGTGAAAGTCCAAACTGTCTCCGACTGAGAGAGCAGGCAGAGTGTGAAAGACAAGAAGCTCTTCCATGTAGCCCTGCACAGCTATGGGTTTTCCATGCAAAAACCAACTGCCTTCCTGGTTGTCTGGTGGAGGTCGATGAAGTAAGACACTGTTGGATGTCTCATTGATGGCAACAACATCAAAAGGAGTAGTTTCCCAGAATGAGTCTACTTGGTCAGGCCGGGCTTTTCGCAAGTCATTGTACAAGGCCTTCATCGTTTTATCGTATTTGGCCTGAAGGACCTGCTGTCGCTGTTGAAGATGCCATTGTTCAAAGGCCCTGAAAGCATGGTGGAAAGCCTGGTAGATCAGGATCGCCTGCTCAGCTGCCGGAGGGGTCAAAGGCAGTGGGCCAATTGCCGCAGCAAAGTCTTGCTGCATCCACCAATGGTCAAAAGAAACAGCAAACCCTTTGGCCCGGCGTATCGCCGACCAGAGCTCAACTCTATACTGGATCGCATCATGATGTTGTTGGCCAGCACAGATGGCGTGCTTGTAGCTCTGGATGCGCCGCATTTGTTTGAACCAAACCAAAACGGCATTGCCAACCATATCAGCTGAGAGAAAGAGCTCCCCCGGTCTGCTCGCCCGGCATGTTCTGGAAGAAGGAGCAACTTTAGCAGGAGCAAGTCTTTTGGCACGCCCGCAGTGCAACGAAGACNCTCCCCCGGTCTGCTCGCCCGGCATGTTCTGGAAGAAGGAGCAACTTTAGCAGGAGCAAGTCTTTTGGCACGCCCGCAGTGCAACGAAGACAAAGTAGCTGATGGGAACTCGGTGACAAAGCCATTCAGGGATGTTTCAAAAGAGTGGGCCAGAGCAGTCATGGTTTGGGTCGAATCTTCGCAAGGTGGAAGATTCAGCGCATCGCAATGCTGATGCCATTCTTGAAGATTGATTTGAGCCCATGGAAGCTCACGAGGTCTTGGCCAGGTCTGCATAGATGCAGGGAAAAAGTCCAAAGCAAGCTGCACCGACACAGAGGCATGGTCTTGAAAAGTGTCTTCAACATGTACTGCTTGACACAATGCACTTGCCATAGGCGAGAGCCAGATCAGGTCCCTCTCAGTAGATCCCTTACAGGTTGGTCGAACTTCTTGGCCCCAACGCTGGAGAGCAAAATGCTGAGCGGAGACAAATCCATAGGCCCGCCAAACATCAAAGCAGGGCAATTCTGTGGGGCCAAAGTTGAAGTCACCATTGATAATGACCAGGCCATCATAGCCGATGACAAATTGTTTGGTGATGTACTCAAGGATGTCGTTTGTGTGGGAAGCTGCTCGAGGCCATGTTGGACCTCTGGGAAGCCCATACACCGTGATGACAGTGACTAGATGTCGACCGACATAGTGCTGTGTGGCCAAAACACGGCCTGATTCCCAAACATCTTGAGGCCAATCAACTTGCAGTTGCCTCGAACAAAAATCACTGGTGGTGGCAACGCCAGTGTAAGTTCCGGCCCAATCTGACCGAGATCTCAAAGGAGCAGGAGCTCCATAATGTACTCGCAAGTGCCGATCATCTTTGCGGGCACATGCTTTGNTCCGGCCCAATCTGACCGAGATCTCAAAGGAGCAGGAGCTCCATAATGTACTCGCAAGTGCCGATCATCTTTGCGGGCACATGCTTTGAGGGCCCGTGCCGTGGATTGTTGGGTGACGTAGGAGAGGTGTGTCTCCGAGTAGCTCCAGATGCCACAACCCTGTTCCACTGCCAAAGGTTCTTTTCGCCGCAGGCCACCAGGATTGGAAGTTCCAATTGTCAAAAGATCTGGTGGACCAGGATGAGCCGCTTCTCCTAGTCTTTGGCCGCATAAATCAAAGCTGCCAGAACGTGGTATTGGCTCCCATGATGAGAGATCATCTGCAGAAACCGCAAGCAGTGTCTCTTGGGAGAAGGATCGAAAATCCCTGTGCTGTCCCATGGCCCCCGACCGCAAATCGCAGTCATCCGAAGATGCTGCGCTGGGAACGTTCTGCTCGGCAAGGGGCACTGGGGAAGCAAAGCCAGTCAGCAAACACCAAAAAAGTAGACAAAGTCTGACCCAAAGGGTAAGATTGGGTGGACGTTTCAATCTACCCTGTCCACAGGTAGATTGCGCCCCATAGAGTCACTCGCTTCTTTGTTTCTTTGCAAACATGGCTTCCAGCTTATCAAATCTGGCTGCAAAATCTGCTGACATTTCAGATTGGTGCGTGGCCAAGGTCTGTTGGAGGGAGTGGCCCACATTGTCGCTCACCGCTTTGATCTCGTGATGGAGTCCCTGCAGCTCCTGCTGATGAGTGTTCAGGGTATACTGGATCGTTTGAATGGCATTCTCGGTAGCCGTAGAAGCTTGGCCGACTTGAGAAAACCATTGAGAAAATTGGCCTTGTTGAGCCTGGATCTCTTCCATGGTGGCTTCAATTTTGCGGAAGCGATCTTCATGTTCCACTGCTGAATCATCTTGCATGGTGGCATCTTGCTGAGTCTTGTACTCTTGAAGCTCTTTGCGCAGTGAGGCTTGCAGTTCACCTCGAAGTTGATCCGTGACTTCGGCAAGATGGCTTTTGCCGGAGGCAGCTTTGGAGTGTGAAGCATCACTGGTTGTAGGTTGCCATCCATTCCAGGGATCAAGGTCAAGCCAGGGATCTGCTCCAGGACCAGCCGAAGAGGAACTCGCTTCGGAACGAAGATGCTTTTGCGTTCGAGAAGATGCAAGGAAGGATGCAGGTTTGATCGCCTCTGCCTTCTTGGTGGTTTCTGTGATCAAAACCTCTTTCCCAAAGCTGGAGAAAACATTGGTCGGTGGAGGATCTGATGATCCGACCTGCCAGGAAATTCCATCCTGTTGGCCTTTGCCTGGCTGCAAGGGCTTAGCTGTCCAGCCCAAGTCTTTCAAGATGCGAATCAGGCCAGCTCGTTGAAGTCCATGGGGAAGAGGAAAGAGCTGAAAAGTGCGTTGCACTCGAGTGGCAATGAATGTCGCATCAGGCTTGAGCTGTTTGAAGGCCATCTCTTCATCCTCAGCAGCAACTCTCAGCCCATATTTGGATCGAAGCCTCACCAGTCCAAGAGCTTTGAGACATGTTTTGCATGCATGCTGTGCCTCTGCCAGGCCATGCGAGGATAGCCAGATGACTCGAAATCGCTCATCAGGACCTTTGTCTTGGCGAGGGTCGACATAGATCCCTTGCATGTTGGATTGGAGAAGAGGTCGCAGTTGGGATTCAGGGATGCGAAGGAAAACTGAGAAGTAAGTAGCCTCAGAGGCCTGCGCTTTTCCTCCCAAGATCTTGCCAAAGGATCGTCCCCAAACCTCCATGATCACCGAGTCAAGGGATTCCCCGACTGCTGGATGAGCCTTAGGGCAATCTTTTCCACAACCTTCACCAGGGCAAAGTTGAAGTTGGGGAAGCTGTTGGCAAAGAAATCGCACTGGAGAGCGAACCAAATCTGGCCAAGCAGTCTGAAGTTCATCTCTGTAAACATGAAGTCGGACCACCACATTGGGGATGATATCAACTTGAGTTTGGGAACCGACAATGTGCTTTGAGACGGCTACATCTCCAAGATTCTTGAAACAGCCGAAGACCAACACTGGTTCTCCCGTGCCCTTGTAAGTCGCAGGGTAGGCCGTCTTGGAGATGTCATACTTGGTCAGAAGTTCACCAGGAAGCTCTTCCGTAGTGACAATGGCCAATGGTCTGGAGCTGATGGATCCTTGTTGTTGCAACAGATGTTGGCCTTGTTGAACTGTGGCAATTGCGATGCCGTGGGCTTCTGCTTCAAGGTCTGCAAAGGCAATCTGGGGAACTGGTGCACCAAGTTCATCCTGAAAATGGCCAGGTTGAAGGACCAGGTCAGCTGGATCAAGTTGTGGCATGGGAAGTGGGCCTTTGTCATTCTTCTTCTTGGCCTTATGATTGGAGATGCCAATGCCATACTTCGCAACTGCTGTGCGCTCTGCATGCCGAGCTAGCTCATCTGGATGAACAAGTCTGAAGGCGACTTGGGGCTTGTTTGCTTGAGCTTTGAGATGAGCCCAGGAATTCTTGGCAACGAATGCAGCAACGATGGCTGGGACACCCAACTTTTGAATGGTCTGCTGAACCCGGTCTGAGAGCTTGGTGTCGGGAACGCCATGATCTCGGAGCAGTTGAGAAAGTTTGCCAACTTGTTCCGCAGAAAGTTCATTGAGACCTGTGGCAAAGATGCTTCCCTGAAGGTTGAGATTGAGCAGAAGCCACCGATGAAGAGGACAGACAAGGGTGGCCGGCACGACAAGTCCAGGACGTTGCAAGAGCAGCAGGTGCAGCAAAGCCACTGTGCCGCACGTGAAGGCATCAAGCTGCGGAAGAATGCAGCTGAGGCAGGGTGGGCAAAAGTCCAAGCCCAAAGTGGAAGAGATGGAGGCTGCCAAGTCCAAGGCAAATCCACTGATTGGCTGAGAAAGTCCATCAAACAAAGTCCAATTGAGCGCCCCCATACTCTCTTGGCCATACAGCAAAGTCCAGTGGCCGGCATGCTCGAAGATGCATAGAATTCGCCCCTCTGCTGCTCGATAGCGATGACGTAAGGCTTGTCGATGGCCATCGGAAATCCAGCGATGAACCAAAGCAGGTGCAAGTGCAGGGTGAATCAGCAGAGCCACTTGGAATGGGCTTGCAAGAGTTTGAGTCAAAGTCCAAAGTCCTGCCCATATGTGGCCATCATGCAGTCCTGGAAGTGAAGATGCAGAAGGGCCATTGGCGTGGCGAAAGAAGCCAAGAGGCTGATTCCATGGAGCATCCGTCAGTGTTGTGACTGCTATGGGTTTCCAGATTCGAAAGTCCACTGGAAAGATGTTGTCCTTTGAGTCAATGACTTTCCGCACCAAGGGGAGTCCCAAACCAGCCAAGATCTCGAAGAGAAAGCGACCTGGAGGAGTCTGGACAACTTGAAGGTGATCTTGATGTCGGATGACTACGACCAAGTCTTGTGCTGGAACTGGGCGATCTGCATGACCACCTTGAGAGATCATGTGAAGTGTCAAGTCCAGGTCAGTGCGAAAGATTTCGTCAAGTCCAAGACGACAGTCTCCCCTTTGCAGAGTGCAACTTTCGTTCCAACCCAGGTTGATGCGCTCAGCATGAAGAAATTGATGCACCTGAAGTGTCTGCTGCGAAGAGCGCAATGAGAGCAGGTCTCCATTGGTCATCAAGTCCAAAGTCCAAGATGGAGGAGAAGAAAGTCCAATGGGAATCTGGGTCAGGAGCTCCAGCATGTAGGCACGAAGCCAGTCTTCGACTCGTGGACAAGGGGTTCGATGAAGGACCAGACGATGGTTTCGAAGGAGATGACCATAAACCCAAAGGGCTTGCAATGGACTGGCGATTAGCCCCAGAAGTGCCAATGAAGTTCTCATGTCGTGGATGAGAACGAAAGATCCTGGAAGTCCAAGCAGAAGAGCCACTTCCTTTGGGTGGAGATACCTGGGTTGGCCAGTGACCTTAGAGATCATGTATTGACCGCGAAGCCCTCCCTTCTTGAGTGTCAGGGGGTGGAATCCTTGAAGTCTGCAACCACAAGGGCATGGCAAAAGGGCATTCGCATATGAGTGCAAGATGGTGGCCGCCGTGTCATCAAGATCAAGAGTTCGCTTGTCATGGCCATAAGAAACATCTTGAAACATCTCAAGTTCATGTGGGGATAGTTGAAGGGCCATCTCATCCTCATATGACCAAACTCCCCAATCAGGCATGACAGTTCGAATGCAATCAAATGGAGTTGGCAAAGTCCAAGAGGTCATGGTGCATGCATGCCATCTTTTGGGGAACAACAGGGCCCACCAACGATTTCTCCTGCATGGCCAGACATCCAACAAGTCCATCGTGACTGTCTGGATCTCCCAATGCATCGCTGTCGCCAAGGATTCAAGAGCTTCCTTGATGTCAATGTTTTCGCCAGCCATGGGGGTGCACTCCAAGATCAACGTCTGGGCCTGCAACATGAACGTGATGTGCAATCCATGCCATAGAACTTGGGCCCGAGGATCAGCACTGCCAAGCTGTGATCCCTGTGTGGAATGAGGCTGGCATGGAAACCCCAGGAAAACGGTTCCTGGAGGATGAGTGCAAGCTTGATGGATGGTGCGCGCTGCATCTCTGCTGGTCAGGTCAAGGCGCAGAGTCAAACCAGGATGGTTGGCATTCAAAAGTTCTATGGCTTTCTCATTCCAATCAACTGCCAACATGGGTTGTGCCCCTAGATACTGAGCAGCCAAACTCATTGCTCCCGTACCCGCACACAGATCAACAACATGGGGGGACAAAGAATCTCCCAGTGCAGGATTTGTCTTCCACCATGACTCATCATCCAACAGAAGGATCAAAAGGTCATCACATTCCATGACTTTGGCATCATAGATACTAACGCATCCCAGCTGCAAATCAGGGCCAGTCAGAAGAACATGAGCTCCAGTCGGACTTCGAATGCCAGCAAAGAGCTTCTCATCAATCTTGCGCTGGACGTTGAAGACCCCCGTCAAGCGCTCGCCAATGCTAGGAACCGGACATCCAAACAAAGGTGGGGCCATTGCGAGTCTACCAAACCCCAACTTTCCGTGAAAACAGGCTTACCACTGGAAGGCAATTGGGCCAAAGCCTCCCCCATGTGGGTTTAACCGTGTTAAAGATGGGAAATGGGATGTATAATACATATATATATATATATATATTATAGGTTGGGATCATATTAATTACATATATTATATAAAATCTCCAATATCTTGGATGACAACGCCAGCATTTGTAGATGATGTGATAAATTGTGATTGGAGGTGTCTCATCATTTCCCAATAAATGTGTCAACATGTTTCCCAGACATTTTCCTCATATGTACATCATGTACCCTCTAGTACCTGTAGTTTTGATATAGCTAATAGAAATTGTCCCATGTATCGATCATTTACCTACTGTAAAATGAAAAAAGGTGATTCTCTGAAGTCATGTAGAGTTTCCAGAGGGGATATGCGTATCCACCATCTCCGTTTCGCCGACCCCGTTGGTGGTTCGAGGCATCGAACAGAGTCGTCGAGATGACTTAGAGGCACCACAGCATGCGCGGGAGGTTTGGGGCGGGACCTTTAGATAGCTAAGTTGTTTTAAAACTACCCAGGGTCTATGGTGGATACATCGAGAGATAGATGGAAACCAACAAACATAATTAACTCGGGGGCTGATGTGGTTGTAATGGGTATATCATATGAGTTGAACATCAAACGTGGAGATATAAGAGGTATACAAAACCTATACGATATGTGTTTTTCCAAGAATATAAGCTAGGGATACGATGGGATACAATTAAGAAAAATGGGATTCGATGTGGAATAAGGGTGCGGTATCAAACCAACCATTTATATATACATATGTATATATATATATATATAACTGGGTACATTGTTTTTTTCTAAGTCTTTAAGTGGATCGAAACAATTGTTTGCATGTAGTTTATATCCCTATTTAGTTAGTACTTGGACTCAGCATCGTACTTGGACTCTAGCCAATTGTAATGGTGATTTATTGTGTACACCGAGTATCATCCCACTTAGTACATACATGTTTGAGAAGCATAGTGATAACCCAGTTGTACATGGGATGACCCACGAATTGGGGACTGGCCAGGGTCATTCACCTAGTGACGATCCTCCAGCCCGAGGCAATTGGCCACATGCTGATGTGACTTGTCCCCTTTTTTATCGGAGATCTGGGGGATTCGAGGTGCGAAAAAAAAGTGCAGTGGCCAATGGGGGATAGTCGGCGCGCCAGTAGTTCCATGTTGTTTATGAAGGACTTACCCTCTGGTAAACTAACATAGCTATTGAAAATGGCCACTTATAGTGGATTTTCCCATTCAAAATGGTGATTTTCCATAGTTATGTTAGTATACCAGGAATGACGATTCTTGATTTGGCACCTTTACATGCAGCTGCATGAGCCACAATCGCCCTCGTGCTCTAGCCTTTCCAACCATGTACCATGTGGTCCCAGTACCCCACCTTATGGATAGATATTTGATAAATTCATTTGTTGACAACACAGATTCCGATGACCAATGACAAAGTTGCAAGTGTCGCCAACAAAGATAGTGATGTCATCAGGTAACAAGTACAATTTGGGGGTTACAAACATTGTTTCAATCCTATTGAGATGATTAGGATGCAACTGCGAACCAGATGAATGAGGTAATCCCCCAAAAGAACATCCCCGCAACGAAGCATAGCATGGCGTAACTTTACTTCGTGCAAAAAGGGGAAAAAGGTGTCATAAACTCAAGTTCGGATGGTTGCTGGTATAAAATTCTTTCATGGTTTAAACATGTTTAAAACATCAACTAGCATATATGATTGGGTTTGCCACATCACTATTACACGGCCCAAAAAAATATGTTACGCCTTTTTCACAACGCGTGGAATGTAGGAGCACATGGCTAAAGCTGCACAACAGCCTCACGGAGATGCTCCAGCTATGGGAGTATCCCAATAGCTGGATGGTTTAGAATGGAACATCCATCTATTGAATGGATAATTTGTGGGTACCCCCATGCAAAATCTACTTAACATACATTACATGATATTTTATCATTATTAGTGGTACTTTTAGAAAAGCCATATATTTAAATGTGTGTTTGAAAATGGGGTATACCTCGAATAAATCTCGAATGAACATGGCAATATTTTGCATGAAACATGATGCATAACCATCGGAGGATAATAGTACCCCATATTGGGATTCATTGTGTTGTTGCCAGAATATCTGAAGAACACTGTTTAAGCAATTCACAGATCTATTGACTCTATTGAATATTTTTCCTAATAATGACAATGATTTTTGTTGCATATCCGAGAAATTTGGCGAACCATGGTCTAACTCACGAAATATTCACTAACGACAACAATGAGAGCATTGGGTTGCCGTTGATCGCACCCCGCTTGATCCGCTTCCCGATGGGGAAAGTCTCCATAGATCATGCCGGTGATCCTAGAGATATAACGATATAGTTATTGCTTAGTATGAAAACCATATTATAGACCTGAGTGTAAATGATTGATTGTGAAAATTCTGCAGACAGTTGAAAACACCCTACCACACTGGATCAAATCATGGTTCAACACTTTGCGGAACTCTTGTAGTTCATATGTAAGCAATTAATGCCAAGTACATACGTCTATTCCTAGTAAGGGAAAACACACTCTAATGTTACAAACATTACACCCTTATTTGGCTCACATCTCTAAACAAGGGGTATCAAGCGATCCAAACTGTCCATGTGTTGTGCTCAACCCTGGCCTGCGTACCACAAGAACAGAACACAACGCAAACACCATCGCTCCAGCTTTGGGATGAAAAGGAGAGTGTCTCATTTTTCGGGAACCACAAGATCCACCAAAAATTCTAGTTGTTTGAATTCTGGTGATGGTTAGGTCCGGTTATGTTAATCAGGGTAATTACTCCAAATAGGCATTGTTTCAGGTTAGTGAATCATTATAATTCAGCCAGATTCCATGATTTCTAATCACGTTCAAGGTGGTGCTCTCCCAGCTAATCCCAGTTATGTCTAATGCTTTATAGCCCCCTCTAGTTCGATATATCTCCAGTAGCAGCAGCCCTCTATACGGTCATAGTAGCCTGGTGAAATCGCAAACGAACCGGGGCAACACTTTGTGGAGTAATCATTAAGAAATTGTTGGTGAAATACATCCCCATCCCTATCTCCATGAATATCCCCGTTGGTATTATGAATATTCCGATAACTATCCTGTTACAACCAACTTAGCCAACTCCAAATGAACTATACAATCTTTCCATTTTTGCCATTTTTTCATAAATCCCACATTTTCCCCAATTATTGATGGTGAAATCCTCGACTAACTAATCCCCTTAATCCCTGTTCATCCCCAGGTGCTTCCTGCGGGGCACTTTGCCTTGGTCGGGGCTTCAAGCCAAGACACAGGCGTCTTGGGGAGATCTGGAAATCAGCAACTGGATTTACCCTCTGGTAATTTAACGTAGCTATTGAAAATGACCATTGAAATAGTGGATTTTCCCATTAAAAATTGTGATTTTCCATAGCTATGTTAGTTTACCAGAGGGTATCAGAATAACCCTAAGTAATCCATCATTATTGACAATCTATAGGACATTCTTGTTGGACATAACAATTTAAAATCATCCCATTGTAGATTGGAATTTAGTCATATCGTACAATGGAATATGTGCTATAGTTGATTAGTTTGATTAGCTAGTGAATGGTATAACTTATTTGGATCTGGTAAAGACAGAGAAGGATCCGGATCTGAATGTGCATTGCATCAACTGAGGACTTGGGTACACTTTGAAATTTGTTAGGTTACCAGTTTATACCTCTCTATGTTCTCGAGCCTTGCAATTTCTAGCTTGTTGTTTAAAAAACACATAGATCAGGAACATATATCGAAAAATCCACCATCCTTTGATCAATGTGAGAAAAGATCCAAAAGGTCCATGCAGGAATTTTCACGTTGAAAACCACGGAAAGCGATACAAATATATGCCTGAATTGATCACTTGAGATGAACTGAACATGTATTCTTGATTCTTGTTTCCACTATAGCCATTTGTGATCATTTGTGGGTTTCAGCGCGGTTGAGGAAAAAACAGCTTGGAAATGGCTGATAGACTTCCCAAATCAGCTAAATGAGCAATTCCAGAACCATGTTTCACCTTGCTCTTCCCCTTCTTGTTTTTGCTGGCGCGCTGTTTACCGTCCCACGAAAACAATAATTTTGCGTCAGTCTAAGCCTACGGTTCTGAAACCGTACGTGTAGTTACAGCGATTNTTGTTTTTGCTGGCGCGCTGTTTACCGTCCCACGAAAACAATAATTTTGCGTCAGTCTAAGCCTACGGTTCTGAAACCGTACGTGTAGTTACAGCGATTTTAACATGTTGTTGATTTTAACATGTTGTTGCGGGAAGGTGTTGGGGGGGGTTGGGGNAATGGAGGTGGGAAAACAATACTGTCGATATGCTGGCAAAGACTGGAACTGTGTTGGCACAGCTGTGAGAAAAAATCTACCTGCGTCAGCTGTCGCTTCAGTACCCCAAAACACCCCTGAATGAGTTCGCATCGTTTTCAAGCACAAAATGCTGTAANGAAAAAAACTGGACACTTTTTTGGAGGCCTGAATGAGACGATAAATGTGTGAATTACCACAGCGCCAATGGAATTTTTACAGAATCGCGGGCCGGTGAAAAGCGCGCCGGGTTGTTTTTCTTCATCACTTCAAATGTAGAAAACGTTGGGCTTCCATGGGGTTCCCTTAGCCTTCCAATAGGGACAAGAAAGGCATAAAATGACATTGGTCTCGGATATCACTGCAACGATGGCCTCTGATATTGGTCACTCCTCGTGAAATGATGAGGAAATATACTTATCTTATCTTATCATTATGATAAGATTAATCCAATGATGATAAGTCTGATATAGAACAAGTAGTAATGATAACAATGATGATGAAATAATGAAATACAATAAATAGTTTATTATCATTACTACTTGTTCTAAAAAGCCAATGCTTGCATAATATGCCTAATTATTTCTGCCGAATTTACTGGAGGCTAAACTTTAGACATGATGGTTGAACCACCAGACATCAGCATTGAACAATCAAAGTGGTGGGTAACGCATCACACATGGTTAGTCCAACTTTTGAGATATATTATATATATATATAATACATATTTCTGTAGAAAGAAAGCAGTAGCAACCGGAGATACAAGGTGGATTTTTCAATTGCCAGCTTAGACTTACGTGAACTTTTGTAATTCCTTACTCCAGCATCATCCCAATGACTCTTGAAACGTCAAACATCAGTCCCGCCTCGGCAGGAAGAGAAATACCGAAAGATTCGGGAGAAGAAGGACTATGTGAAACGTCAGTCAAGTGCTGCCATTTGCTGATGGGTTGTATGTGGGACTATGTGGGCGAAAGGGATCCGCAATGCTCAAAACTTAGCCCAAACATCAGTGGCGCCTCTCATACTGCAATCCTTACCAATTAGGCTTGTACAAGTCGTATAGTTACCCAAGGTAATAGATAGCAAAGGGGGCATGGTTCATTATCGCGGATCCGACAGCAATGTGTACATGCTCCCCAGCTGCGTCAACCAAGTATGTTTTCTTTTCCATCTGCAACAGAAGGTTGTGTTGAAATTCACCAATTTTTGGGACATGACCAGCCAAGTTATATTTGCTTCTGAGTCAAGTTGGGTGAATAATTGGGGAAGGTGCTGCAGAGACCTTGGCCATTTTTTCGAAAGGTGTACGATACTCCAGTCCAAGATCCTACGAGAAGCCTATTATGACACCAGTTCTGTTGAAACTCAACCGCAGGTCTTGTTGGTAAAATCCTAATTGTACCCCGGGTTTGAACATTTACCACTACCGAATACCTATAATTTGGCTCATTGGTGATTTTAAACTGTCAAACACTACTTTTTACTATCAACCAGGTTTGGGATGATGATCGCCGATGGCCAATATTTTTCAGTGGGTTGAAACCACCAACCAACTTCTTGATTTGATGGTGATACTAGCCGCAGTTTTTATTGCTGCAAGCCTCAGGGTCATACCCTTCTTGCTTCCTTCAAGATTTGAGGTTTGTCAAGAAAAAAACATAACCCCAAGGCCAAGGGCAATATCTTATCATCATTTTCTTTTTAAAAGATACATTGTTACAAAATGGACAAGGAATATACCATGATATCCCCTATTTCTGGACAACCCTGCCAACTGGTCTCACATTATTTTTTCCATGTTGATCATTGATGGGCCGGAGGTTTTGAATTTTCAGGTTCATCTCAGTCTTCATAAATACTCGTTCCAGGTTTGGGTTTGCCCGCCAATAGGCATTCCAAAATCTCATACCGTGTCATTTTCTCCATACACAATATGGCCAGTATATGAGGTAACCCAAAATTTAGTTGTTAAGTCTTGTTAACATTTGTGAGAATAGTTAGTTCCCTAAAATTGATCCTAAAACTCCTCATTTTCCCAAATTTGATGGTAAGAAGTAAGAATTTCTAAGAACCGTCATTTCCCCCACTTGATCCGCAGGAACAAACACCTCTTGAAGAGCTTTGTGCCGATTATCCCGAGGTCCCGGACCCACAATCGATAGCCCCGATCCATAGCCATGTTACATTTCCTTAAGGGATATGACCATACACTTGATCCATACCCAAAATCGATAAGTTGTACTTCTACTAGGCCACTTTAGTATACCTTCTCAGTAGGTCCGGATCAAACCTTTGATACAGAACTCACTCGTTCCATGCGTCCGGATCACTGCGGAAAGATCCATACCCGTTTTTTTGCCAGACCCATGTGCAAATACAAGAATTATAGTCATAGGAAAATGTGGTAATCAATATTCGTAACATAGGATATTCATGGCATATCAATGGGATACTAATGCTGTGTATGTATATATATATATACATGTGTAGGGATTTAACCAACAAACATGGTGGTACAGTGGGGATATATTGGAGAGCTATATAACGCACATGGTGGTATAATGGGGATGCAATGGGATGCAATGGGAAGTAATGAGGATTGTCTGAATAAATTTGATGTTGACCTCACGTCAGGTCGAACATTCCAGGTTGGTGTATTGTTACAAGGTATCCAAATGTATGAAATACATGTGTACACTAAATATCATGTAGAGATCCTGAAGTAGATAAAGTACAAATTCGAAGTGTTCGGGAATATGTATATATATACATATCATATATATGTACATATATATATATATATATATGGTGACATTTGGGCTGATGAAGAATTAAACGTAATTGGACGCCTCCACTTTTCCAATGTCTAAACTACTGATAGTCGGGTTGACATTTGCTTCCCAATGAAACAAACTAGTGTCAGAATTAGGCGTTCCTTCTTATTTGCGATTTTATTTCATTTGTTTATATAGTCCTCAAGTAGGTTATCATTTTTTTTCAATGGATTGACTTATATAAGTTAAAATCAACAACATTGTTTTACCCCTATTAAGATCTATTCAATACGTGGTGTCCCCCTTTTTCGATTCTCCCTTCAACTGGAAATCTATCGTGGAGCCCAGCTTCTTAAAGTCAGAGTCTGAGAGAGGCATCACTTGGCCGACTGTCGTTCTGAAACGTGGCCCTTTGGAAAGATAGTCCATACGAGGATGAGTTACACAGCCCATGATTTGTACACATCCAATATTACGGTCAAGCAACAGAATTTCAAGATGTCTACAGACTCCAGCAAATTAGCTGCCACTTTAGCACAGGGCCTCGTGTCCAGAGGATTTTGCAAGGTTGACCTGCCACGTGATGTTTGGACCTCATGTGAAACAACTGGATCGCCCTTGTAGCTGGGGATATTATAATTGGGGTGAACTAACCACCAAGAATGATTTCTGTTGCTTTTCCCACTGGGCAACCCCCAGGATAGTCCAGCTCAGCTGGCTATCCAGCTTACTATCCACTAAGATCACTGGGTGAACCTCCAGGCACTTATCCCCATGAGATCCCCATAATTCTTTGCTTTATATCCTTAGTTTTGTTGGTGAAATCACCATTTATCATCAGTTCTCACAATATTTGATGGGTTGGTGGGTCCCCATTCTTCTATCGCCATGATTCCCGATTCCCATGAAGTCCCCTTTGGGTCATCCCTAACCCGTCGAGACGCGACGAGGCCTTTAAGGTATACCTACAGAAGACCCGCGGCCTTGAATTCACAGCAGCTCGGAGATTGCGGGATGTGCCTGATGTGGTGATGGTTAGGTCTAGTTCATTTAATCTATCTGTATATACATATATATATATATACTATATACATACGATTACATATATATACATACATACATATTTGGATGAATTGTATATAATGACCTCACGTTGTGACGTCACTGGAATGATGGAAATTAGATTCGAAGAATCATCCTCAAATTGCAGTAAGGAGGACAGCTATTTTGAGGTCAGTTAATTGTTATAACTCGCACAGATATACACACATGTGTATATATATATACAGACTTATATATACATAGAGAGATAAACATATTTATATTTCTATGCATTGTGTCTATGTAATGATATTGTATCTATGTATATATTTTTGTTTGTTTGTTTGCGGTATATGATATTTATCAATAATGTACTTGTGCATTTCATATTCACATATATGATCACCAAATACAGATTGGAACATGTGCTGACTATGAAAAGGGGCTGATACCCCCTTCCTGAAGCCGGCCCTAATTGTTATTTTGCAGAATTTGCGATCTAAGCTAGCAGTCCTTTACCAACTGATTGCGTGCATCTCAGGATGTTTTTTCGGAGCTATAAACCAACAGGAAGCTATAAAAAGGTGAGCCTCTGATGTCCTACATCTAAAATGGTTTACACCCCATCCCTCATTGATGCTGTTTGAAATACCATTCTGATTCCCATGTTTGTTATTGACAACTACAGTCATGTTGTTGGCTATATCCAATTATCCCTATTATATCACCGCTGTTGTTGCTTGAATTCCGATTTGGGTCGCCATTGACGAAGGAACGCCCGGATTATCACGCGCTGAGGCGGAAACGGGATGTTTTTGGATGGTAGGTAGTAGCACGGAAAGACACTCACCGAGACCTGTCATATTCTTTGGTCCTTCACCTATGGCTGGGATGATTTATACATATTACATCATTTTATATAATACATATATATATATATATATATATTATATGTATAATATGTTGATCATTTCTTATTGCTTTGTATCCAAAACGGTTTGGTCTCAATGCTACCCGTACCCTGTAGTAATATAGCGATCAAAATTCTGATTTTGGGAAAGTATATGAAATTATAAAGTAAATGGGTGACATGGGTTTTCACACCTGGTTAGGATTGCCGGAGGGCGTCTCCCCACTTAGATCATTCATAGTCTTGGTGTATATACTGGACCCATGTCCATCCAAAAATCACCCAAATGTACCTTTGACTCTAGCATACATGGTTGGTGAATATCATGTCGCTGGCTTGCACTTCTGGCATCATATGAATGCATTGATCACCCAGCACCTACCATGTCGCCAAGAATCATGCTTAGCTGAAAGACGGCTAGAATTCTGTATGACTGGAATTGGTGGTTCGGAAAAGCACCTTGAACTCACACAGCATTTCAGTTTGGTGGTGACCTATATAATTCAGCCATATACTTTTTACTCTGGGTTAAAGTGCAAATGTTGGTCACAAGGATTTCTTCAGTGGGGAGTGGATACAATGCATCTGGTGGTTGTGAATCCTGTCCCGTTCCATCAAATAGAAGGATATTTCGGCACAAATCCACTGCGGAAAGAATAATAAATTTGTTATCATTGTCATCCATGAATATATTATTCTTGTAGGTAATTATATAAAGCTTCCATTATTTTGTATATGTATACAAGAATATATTCATGGATGAACCTCATGGAGGAAACGGGTTGCAGAGACTTGGAATCTTCCTGCCGTAAGGAACAGCTGCACCATGGATTCCACGAGGTGGCGTCCTCTTGACCGAAGCCCGTTGTGGTGAGAAGATCACTTCAAAGCTTTGCAAGATGATGGCTGGAAGGTTCCTGGATAGCGAGTTCTTGAAGAACCCAAGGAAGATTGCAGACCTTTTTGAGGCTGCTGTCAACAAGGGTTGGACTGAGGGCCGTCCGGGGATTCAGCAGGTTGTGGAGTTCATGGCCCTGGTGCATTATGGTGAACTACATCGAGAACGAGATCGTACCATCACCTATGGCCAGTAGTTGTTGAGAGGCTTGTCATCATTCCTTCCAGCAAAATCATTCTTGACTGCTAACTGTACTCAATATATTTGAATATCTCGAAACCCATACTGTAGTTTTCTCCAGCAGTTTCCCCACTCGTAGGGTCACGGCCCCAGTCTGGCGCGGTCACTGCATCAGAACCGTTCCTTTCGGTCCTTTCGCAGCCAGGAAGCTGTTCTCGAACTTGCGGCAAGAGATTGGGCCACAGGAAGATCATGGTTTTCAGCTCCTTGGCGGTTGTGGTGAACAGGTCCCGTTGGTACAGTGGTGGCTTCCAGTGGTCGATGGGGAATATCACCAGACAACAATGTGGGAATATATATACTGTATATATATTACAATGATATAATATGATATTATATGAATATTTTACAATTTATATCAACTTATTATACATTGGGATATTGGATATATATATATATATATATGTGTGTATGTAAAAATGTGTATATATATATATATATACACATATTACATGGATAACTATTACTTTTTGTGTTTCGAACTTGCCAACTCCCCATCAATTGGTGTGATATATCTACCATAAACCCTTGTTCTTTGAGTTATAAACCCTTCTTGGCTAGCGAACTGGGTTACAGTACCACCTTGTAAGTTGACGGACATTTGGATTGCCAAGTTGGCACAAAGACAGCTGTGTGGTCTTGGCAAGAAAGTTTGATTTTCATAATATATGTTAAACATAGAATAGGGAAGTCATAAGCATAGAATGTGGAAGTTACTGATGGACTCCAAAATGTTTGGGTATTGGAATGTCAAGCAACAACCTGTGTGTGGGGGTTGCACCAACAGAAACTGGCTTATCAATGGAATTTGAGTAACAAGATGGGACTTAAGTGGGTGAACCAACCAATTCAAGAACATTACCAACCAAAGTGGGTTTGAAGTACCTAAAGCAGAAGCTCTAAAATGAACTTGGCACAATGACTAGTGACTGTTGGGTGAAAGTCAGTCATGTTGTTTGTATCATCTGCGGGCTACATCATCTCCGTCTGGAAATCATCGTTTTTGAAAGCCATGGTGAGGTTTACAGTACATGTGGAGGTTTCATCCAAAAGACAACCAGCCAATTTGTGGAACAGGGGCCTCTCAAGTTTCAGGCGACTAGTGACTATGTATTGGTATTTGTTCAACAATGGTTTGACGTGCTCTGCATAGCAGATGGACTTCCTTGTGTAGTCCATTCGGTTGAAGTTACTGTAATGTGTGTCAGGACGGTACCATGGTCTGGGAACATATCCAGTCATTAGCAACTGACAAGACAGGCTATGAGGTCACTTTCTTCGGAATAGAGATCACGGGTCAATGAAGGGTTTCAAGTATCCATTGTTTTTTTCAACCATACTTGGGACGATTGGTTGAGGTGACCAATGTTTTCATTTTTTTAGGGATTGCTTACAACCACCAAGCCGGAAACCATTTGTGCCATGGTCAAAATTTGGGTAAGTTACCAATATCAGGGGTGGTCATCATTAGGATTTCCGTTGCAGCGAATACATATATATATATATATACACTATATACATATATATATATACATACAAACATGTAATGTACGTATATGGACAAATTATAACGACCTGCGAAGAAATTTTGGTCAGTAAAGGGGTGACTCTCCGGAACTTGCCGAACCGTTCCGCCGGTCAGCCGCGTTTTGCATCACTGCGGGCCAGGGTTGGCCGGCTGATGAGTGGCCAAACGTTGGAGGTTGGTGAATGACTCTAGTCTTTCCAGAGATATGACACCAGCCTGCTAGACTGACTATATATATATACATATAAGAAATTGTATATATATATAATTATATATATGTATATACATTACTATATATTTATCAATCATAAACGGGGATTGCCCCAAGAGGAGAATCATAGTGATGATTATAGTATTATACAATAGGTAACAAATGGTAACAACCCCTCCTATATGATTGGATTGCCTCAGATATTCACGGGTAGAGATCATGTTCAAAGCGGTCCCCTGAGGTTCTTGAAAGGCAATTTGGGTGCCTTGGCAGATGGCTAGCTGGAGGGAATATGTCATGTCAATTCTGCTGGGCAGCCATTTCCTTGGAATTGATATGAGTGAATAAAAGCAAACATGTTTGAGTATGATATTGCTCTAATTATTTCTGTCGATGTGTTGTATATGTATATATTATTATACTATATATACATACATTCATACACATGTACACGTGCATGTGAAAATACGTCGAAATGAATAAACATATATATATATATACATATATATATATATAATGACGCATCTATATGTGTATATATCCTCAAAAATTAAAATCAAATCCGATGATGAAACCTTGTGTTTATTTCGGTAGGCATAAAAGGCAGAGGAACCAGACATTGTTGTACTGCAACCAGACATCTGCGCCCCTAATGTAATGCATGGGTTGTCATTGGAGATATAGAATGGGTTACTTGTTATGGGATAACATAATGGGATGATATAAATCGTAGGGAAAGTTGATATGATATCAAATACCCACCAAACAAACCCCAGGTTTTGTATTGGGTCTACTCATTCTTCGGTCCCATATTGGGGGTATTTCATACTAAGTGGCTGATGTAATTTAATAGTTCTACCGTGCCATGTCCTCTTAGCAAGGTTGTTCTATATCACTGTTTTAGCCATATACCAAACACCATGCTGTTTGCGCTTCACTTTCCTGATAGACAGGATACAGAAATCATAATTTATTGCAGGCTGAACTACATCATCAAGGGAGTCACCCCCACTCAGCCCTTCCTTACAGCATCTGTGAAAAGTATCTACATCTTGTAATCCTACGCGCAAAATATAAGATAACAGAGTGCTTGCGAGTGCTGTTTGGATTGTGCTTTCATTGGTATTGCCGCAAGGGGCTTTCAGCACTGATTCAGGTTGCAAGTTGGGATGCTGGTGCCCTACAATCATGGCCATATACACAGGCAACCTAACTGGAACCTCACCCCCAAGTAATAGAGTGATTCAGCATTGAATCTCAACATAGATCCTCCAATAAGTGTCACTTAAATCCGCATGTTTGATGTCCAAATGCAATATGTCCTTTTGACGTTTCCATGTTGCTAGAAGATGATCTCTCCTTTTGTGCTGGCAATGGGGGATCCCTTTGTTTGTTTGTCAAATCCTCATATTCATCTGTCGATTCAACAGTGCAACGTAAAACATATTAACATTGTTACTTTCTTAGTGAGTGATTATATAAACAGATCCGATTTCTATTGGTTGAAGCCAGCATTGAGGTTACTTAACATTTCATATTTCATATACTATATTTCTGAATTCTGAGATGAACTCTCTCTGCAAACCAATACCATGAAATCATCGTTAAAACTCAAGACCTAATTTAACTTCCGTTGCCAAAACCACCATTTCGGACGGTTGACCCACATTTCTTTTAGTGAAATTAATTAGATTCTGCTTCCCTAAGTCGCGAACATTTGGTGAAATCCTTTTAATTCTGATTGATTCGATCCCATTGTTGTTGAGCAAATCCAGTTGACTCACACACCATAATCTTTGCTTACCGCTGCTGTGATTTCTATTCGCAAGCACCAAGTTTCTGGTTCAAAACGCCACATGTTTTCCCCATTGATTGAATCAATTCAAATCCAACTTCTCATTATGAACCATAAATCACCAGTTTCATCCCTTTTCCTTTGGTTTTTTCATGTTTTTTCCCATGTTGTTTCCATCAAGGCCAACTGGATCCGTTGGAGATCAAGGCCGACGTGCTGCAGCCTGACGATCAGGTCCCTGTGAAGAGCAGCCGAGGCCCGGGGCCCTCGGGGTGCCCTGGAGGTGTCCATGGCGCCATGGCTTTATAGCAATAAACCCCCACGGAGAATCCAGGTGAAGTATAGCATTGGTCGTGTCACTCCTTTATCTACCGATGCCTATCCCAATGTACCTGGTGTTGGGAGCAACCCCATAGAAAGTTGGGGTAGTTCACCCCAGTCAGGGCAGTAGGGTAAGTAGGGTGATTGTCAACTTCTTTCCAGTGGGGTACTTTTACCCACTTACTGACTGGAGTGAATCACCAAGAAGTTCAATTCGTTGGGGGTTGCTTTGCATTTTGAAGGCCCAAACGATCGGTTTATCATGGTTTATCCATTTTTATGCACTAAGACATTGTAGTTTGACTCACATATGAGGTTTTATAGAAATGAAATACCGTAGGAAATGACCCCGAGAGTGTGTATAGTATTACTCATTCAGTTCATGCGTGTCTTACCAATGTTTCATTGCCTCATTTTGNGAGTGTGTATAGTATTACTCATTCAGTTCATGCGTGTCTTACCAATGTTTCATTGCCTCATTTTGCCATCCGGCGACTTACTTTGGCTCAAGCTGTTGTGAAAACAGGCTCGCAGCTGTGTGCTGCCGTGCATAACCATTTCACCTGGGAGCTGGGGTGATTTTGGTTTTTACNGACTTACTTTGGCTCAAGCTGTTGTGAAAACAGGCTCGCAGCTGTGTGCTGCCGTGCATAACCATTTCACCTGGGAGCTGGGGTGATTTTGGTTTTTACTGGTTAACAGCCTCAGTTCATATACCCTTGGTCTAACTTCTAGAGGTAAGCCAGAGCCAAGCTTACCCCTTGCTTGCGAAACCAACCCAACACTTGTAACCTTCAGAACTTGTAACTGCCAGCATCGAATTGCGCTGGCCTCTTGCAACTTCAGGTGAAAAGTGTAAGCGAAGCAAAGCTCCGGACAATCCAGGACCGTTCGGGCAAGTGACCAGTGGTGAGTGTTTNTCAGGTGAAAAGTGTAAGCGAAGCAAAGCTCCGGACAATCCAGGACCGTTCGGGCAAGTGACCAGTGGTGAGTGTTTGCACTCTAGGGTGCATCCTCACGAGATCCAATAACCAACTTCCATATTAGTTCAGGCTTGGGAATCCCTAGTGATAGGTCGAATCCNTGGCCAGGGATACAAGAGGAGGTATCGCAGTGCTTGCCTGAAACTTCTGACTTATTTTATCAATTTGTTGACAGCACAGACTGAGCATCCGGATTACGATCCTCACGATCCACATAGCCTGTACTTGGAGCGTCGAAAGGAACAAGCAGATCAGAAGAAGAAGGACGTGTTGGACTGGAATCTTCCGCGAAAGGATCAGCCACTCTTGCCAAGGCTAG
>BGPT01000853.1:220847-231657 GCA_003297045.1 Symbiodinium sp. clade C Y103 | reverse complement strand
ACTTTTCGCTTCCCGGTTCTTGAGCCACAAGTTAGTGGCAAAAACGTGCAGTCTCACTATCTACACAGGCAAGTAAAACGCAGACAAAACCGGAGGTTTCGTCAAGTTGTGGTAAACTCGATTCCTAGAAACGTTTCATTTAAATAANCCTGAAAACTACAAACGAAGTCCAAACTACAAAGTATCACAAAGTCCAACTACAAGACAACTAACAACTACCTAAGTTAAGCTCAAGATCGCTACACTAACTATACATGGGGCAAAAGCGAACCTAANACAAAGTATCACAAAGTCCAACTACAAGACAACTAACAACTACCTAAGTTAAGCTCAAGATCGCTACACTAACTATACATGGGGCAAAAGCGAACCTAAATTTCACAAAGAAGCGGCCCACAATAGAATTGAGCCCACAAGGACAACGGCTTGTGCAACGTCTGTGGACTTCCAGCAAAAAGGACGGATTGCTTTGAGAGGAGCATTGAGCAGATTCCCCTTGGAGGGCCAGATCCTGGTTAAAACCAACTTTGCAAGACTTAGAAGAATTACCAGAAGAGTACAGAAATTGGCTGCTTGTCACACTTGGCGACAATGAACAGGTACATCGCTATTGTTGGGCAGCCATAAGGCCGCCAAGGAAAGTGCAGTGGGAGATTGATGCACAAGCAAGGAGTGACGGGTTCTTTGCACCCCACAACTATCTTCCGGCCGTGCTTGAGCCAGCCAAGTTCCACAAGCGCAAGACCGGCGAGGCCCGGGCACAAGGAGAACCCCTAGAAAATGCCTTCGGACCTAGGCTAAATTTCCTTGTTAGACTCAGTGATTGTCTTGTGCAAGAAGCAATGCCAGGGGCACAAGAATGGCTCCTATTTTCAATTGCTACCGATAGTGTTAATATAGTCGAGGAACTCATAAACGCTTGTATGCATTGCATGGACCAATCACTGATCAGAAAGGGCATAGTAGCCATGCATGGCGGTAGCAGAAGCAGTTGGCTCGTCATCCCTTTCGCTCCGCTCACTTTTTTAGCAAAGCAGGGTCAAATTGCTATCTTAAAAGAAGGACAGACAGTGCAAGCAATTGCGTCGGTAACAAATACTGAAGAAAGAATCCTGCTTGATGACCGAGTCCCTCTCGTTATGGTAGCCATTACCAGCTTGCCCCCCTTTGTCTGTATATAGAAGCTCCGAAGCAGATGCTTGACAAAGACTCTGAGTGCAAAACAAGCGCTATTCAAAAGTTGAGGAAATTGGTGAGAAGGAAAACTAAGTCCATGATATAATTTGACGCTGCTGCTGCCATTCACAGTCAATTGAACTCCAAACTATCAAACAGAAGTTGCCCGGAGGTTGCTTCTGCAAACGAATCCTTTGCTAGAGCCTCAAGGAGCAATGGATATGGCAGCGGTAGGGGCAACTGGGAGCACTGTCCAGACCACCAAGGTCGTGATCACACAACTTCAGTCAGCCACACCTGTTCAAAATTACAGCCTAGCCACTACCCTGGGAGAGCTTGTGAGCAGAGCGAGAAGCAGTGCCGCTGGAGCCGCTGTGATTGAAAAGATTGAGGTGCAGCTTAGCCCTCAAAGATCCACTCCTTACTACGGAAGAACAGAATCTCCTAGGTGGAGCCATCATGCAAATCTACGAAGAGAGGCTTATGGCGAAGGGGAAAACCTCGCAGTCCAAGAAGTGCACGACCAGAGTGTAAAAGTGAGGGAAGGAATATTTCATTTTTTAAACAGTTTCACTGCCAAGGAACTAGTGGAAATGAGCCAATTTGCACACCTTCAAGAAGAAGAACCAGCACCAATGTCCTAGTGTCCTAACGAAGATTGCAAAGAGAGCGTTGTGTCGAAAAAGTCGGAAATGTGCAAAGAGCGAAGCTCAAGTGCACACAATCCCGCCACCTGCAATTTTTGAATTTGCTACAGGTTGCATAATGGGGCACTGAAACTACTGCTGAGGACCGAAGCCGTATTGGCTCAACACGAAGCTCAGTTACCCCCAAAAATTCTCGAAATAAGATTACCAAGCCACGGTGACTGGTCTTTGTAAAAAAGTTCATTGCCTCGTGTTCATAAAACGCCTTTATTCGTTTTGAAACACGTGGGATTTTTGGGATCATTGTTGTGTCTATTTTGAGCCTTTCACCTTGCAAGACCGTTACCCGGAGGTGGCGCGTCTAAAAAGGTAGGAAGGCCATGGCAGTGCACCACGGACTAAAGATCTACCTGGCGACTACCCACAACCTTCTAGACACTATTCCTATGGAAGGGGAAGGAGACCTGAGCTTTGCGAAGTGAAAATAAAGTTGGCGGAAAGACACCCCACTAGGTGCTCAACCAGAACCCAGCTCCTCTACAGGTACAGTGTGCTACAAGATGATGAACACATATCTGAGTATCCGGAAATACTTGAAGAACGTGTATTGTGTGTGGAACCCCCTGCCAGAGCACCCACAAGGACGGAAGGCCTTATGCTACATCATGCGCTAGCTGACCGGGACAAGGAACTAGTGCTACAGATGCTCAGAGAAGGCATTCACCCAGGGCCCCTGATATCTTCAGATGATGGTAGCACGCACAACCTCCTTCAAGCGNTCACCTATGAGGGTCAGGCGGCGATTGACAACCCCTACCCACAGCTTACTAGAATCCTCATTGAAGCAAGAGCAGAAGTGAACCTTATAGATGACAGTGCTATTACTCCTCTCATCCTTGCCACGACCATGGAGTACCCCGCCGGTATCCAAATGCTACTCAGTTACCGGGCAACCCAAATCTCACTGATCAACTCTATGAAGAATCCCCGCTACACTATGCTATACAGCACAACAGTGAGGCATGTGTACAGAGGGGAGGGCAAACCCGCTGCTCAGTAGTGAAACTTCGGAGCGGCTAACTCCCCGTGAGCTTGCTGAGTATAGATACAGATTCAGGATGTGCTCGCAACTTATTTATCACCTTTTTACTGTGAGTAGGTAGATCAGATGAATAGTGCGAAAGGCGCAAAATTCAGAATATTCGAAAGGGTGTGTCGCCCTCACTGATTGCATACAATACTAAGGCCAATGAAAGAACCAGAAGTATTCAAGAAACCTATATCTTAAGAAACTATAGAGTGGACACCCAATTTGGCCTCGCATCCAAGGCACTGCCATAAGGGTTAGCAGGTTCCTCCACCAGCGTGATTGACAACAAATGTTTGGAGTTATGCAAAATTTGGCTCATACCCAAACCTTGAACCCAACGTATGATAGCTGCATGCTCAACCAATACAGAAAATAATGGTAAGTATAGAAATACATGCATTGTAGGCAATTATCGCCCTGAAGCGCACACACTAAAAACCAGGTTGCTCGGAGGTTGCCTGGTACATAAGTTGCCCGCCATGGAAACCGGATTCCCGGTAAGACAGAGGCAGAACCCTGATTGGCTCNGCTCGGAGGTTGCCTGGTACATAAGTTGCCCGCCATGGAAACCGGATTCCCGGTAAGACAGAGGCAGAACCCTGATTGGCTCATGGACGTGGACTACATTGCATGTAGCGACGTGGTACATCCGGACCATCTTGACACTGAAGAAATCGTAGTTGGAGGGAACCCAGTTACAGTCTTCCACCTTCCTATAACACAAAGTGGCCAGAAAGGGACCATCTACATCCTCTACAGCCCTAACATGACGCAAGGAGCGAACCCCAACCCACCTCCTGGCTGGGCTGAATTGCTGTGCTTCCCCGAAGAGCTCCAGAAAACTGTACTCTGTGGCCAGCACTTAATTCGTATTACCGAGGGTCAACACCACCTTGTACATGAGTCTGGCATAGTGGTCTACGGAACCAACAAAAGACGCAGATGCAAGCTTGCGAGGCTCCTAGTTGGAGAAACATGGTTTGAATCCCGCAGGAAAATCACCTCCTTTGAGCATATGCACATGACCGTGTCCTTTGAAGCCATACCTTTTTCATCCTGTGGTGACTTAGGATACCGGGAGGGGCCGAAGGCCCTTGATAACCTAGTTGAGCAACCCACACAAAAGAGAGTGATATTGCCCACAAAAGACTTTAGCAGTCCATACATTTGGGCCGCCAAGGTAATGTTTGACGCTCTTACGGCTGTACAGCAATCAATACTGAGGGCGGAATTGCTGCTGAATGCCATAGAGCCACCTGAAGACNTTGGGCCGCCAAGGTAATGTTTGACGCTCTTACGGCTGTACAGCAATCAATACTGAGGGCGGAATTGCTGCTGAATGCCATAGAGCCACCTGAAGACAGCACCCAAAAGGCAACCTTGGGGGATATCAAAACTAACCTCGACAAATCCAAAACGGGGGTTGCCTTTCTGTTGGGACAATTCACTCCCATTGCCCAAAGGGGCAGCTGCGAAGTTATGCTCGATGTGTAGATGGGTGGCTCTACAATAAGAATAGCTTTAACAACCCAAGCACGTCCATCCAAGCCAATCGAGTGTGAGAATCACACTGAGCCAAAAGAGTGAGAGGCACCAACCTACCGGCATTCCCACTTCATCACCTCATTATCATTATGCCCTTAAGTTCCTTAAAGTCCACCTGGGATAATGGATATGCCTATGATGTAGGAACCATCACTTGGAAAGCAAAATGTAATTCACCTTTCTGCTGATGCATAACCTGATTCTGATGCCGTGGCTCAAGGGTGGTTGTTCGGAGATTGCCACTCACGTCCGAAAAATTTAAAAACAAATATGACAAACTCAATGCCACATTGTAAACGCATCGCTAACTTACCGCTAGTACCAATCTTCTACGCGTAAGCACATCTGGTAGAGTGATGGAGCGAGCCTCTGATCCTCCGCTGGCGCAGCGGGCTATTGCCCTGTCGAGCCGCCTTGGTGCCCTATTAGACTTTCACAGAGAGCTTCACACAGAACTTCGGAGTCTGGAAGAACAACGAATCCTGTACCCAGAAGTTCAAGAAGCCTTGACGACAGCATCTCAGGCAATTCTAGCGGCAGCGTCGCAGCTGAGAGACAGGATAGAAGATATGAATGCCAAAGTGGAAAGGCAGCATCCAGCTCATTGGAGCTAGCCAGCGTATTCGGCCAAGTCCCACGCTATCGACTAGAAATCTCCGTCGACATGATCAGAGTCAAGAAAGCCAAGAAGCCAAGGAGGAATCCCAGAGAAGAAAGCAGTCACCCAATCAGCAGCAGGAACTGGCACTGACTCTTTAGTGCTAGCACTTGCACCAGCTCCATGTGCGAAGGCACGAATCAATTCTACATGCAGCCTACTGCCAGAGATCCCCTGGGGTGTTAGAAAGCAAGGCTAGGCCAAGGATGTCGATAGTTGAGCGCAGCCTCCTGTTTATAGGCAGGGCAGAATCTGCACCTGGAAGAGCATAGCTGTGAAGACACCTGGGTAACCTGACCTAGTTTCCGGTGCGTTCTTAACAATTGGAAAAGCCGCGTGCGTACATTGATGAAATTAAGTTGACATGAATGATATCATACATGCATTACTTCAGCGGCGTCGTGCAGTGATCGCAAACGGGAAAAAGTCTCAGTCCTGCCGCAATTTGTGGTTCAAGTAGCATCCCCTCCCCATGCCAGAATAACCCCAGGTTGCCCGGAGGCCTGGCTCTGGCTGGGGAAAGTAACTCATGTCCTCCCTTGAGAAAGTTGCGCGAATGCTGCTTCCGTAATATCACGCTTAATCTCGGAATCCCGAAATCCAATATATATTCCATAGCAGAGGTCCCCACCGCAGAAGGGAGAAGCTGGCTGCCAACTCCGCCTCAGACTCCACAGGTTTAGATGGAAATTACTGCAGTCACATTTGGACAGTCTTTACGACACTTTGACGGACGTAGTGGTGCTACTTGACCTCCGTGAAGAAGTCCCACTAGGATACTTCCCTGAAGACAAACAGAAGAGATTGAAAAGAGCAAAAACCACCTTAGCGCAGCCGTCAAACTGCTAGAATTGCAAGTAGAACTAGCCAGGTGCCGGAGCGAAGAAGCCCAAAATGACAGTTATGGCACTGAGCTGCAGTGGCTTGCCCATGGAGTGTTGAAGTTGATGGAACCAGGAAGATTATCCTCGGAACCACACTGGCCTCTCTGGCCAGCCCGCATGAGAGAATTTATACTTAATCAGACTGCCCGTCAACAGAAAGTTTGTGTGGCATGCAACAGCGCAGCGGAGGAACAGGGCAGAATTCATGTCTGCCCGCTGTGCAGAAGGACATTACAAGCTGAGAAAGTGCCTCTCTTAGTGCCTCTCTTAAAGCATTCCGCCAAAAGATGCACTATGTTGACACCGGCTGGGCTGATTATCCTATGGCTTCCAGTCCAATCTGACAATTTTCCAGACCCTCCTAAACATGGTGACAAGCATGCAGTACACAAGTCCAGCCTGCCGTCCTGAGGTTTGCACACTTTGTCCATGAGAGCAGTCCAAGAGCGCTCCACTGTCGTCATGCTTGTCCAAGAGATCGAGGCCATTGGTTACCAAGCACTAGGTCATCCACAATGCATTTTGAGGAACTTGACCACAGCAAGACACTGAGCTGCCTTAATAGCCTTGACTGAACCGAGTATCAGTTCTAGAATGATAAAATTCTACCGACTCTCCTGATAATCATACTGCTATATACACGCTAAGTAACCAAGGAAAGTAGAAAGAGATTTCTTCCTACGAGCCATGGGAGATCGGCCTGGAGCAGCAAGTACGGTATCAGATCAAGTTTCCATGAGTATGGAAGTTAATGGGAAACTGGATGAAGCAATCTGCAAAGTTCAGGAATTGATGCAAGCAAGTGCAGAGTCGTCGCGTGTGAGCACTCCACCTCCCTCCTTCAGCTATGCCAAGATTGCACATTTAGCCTTGCTCCTGTGCCAGTCATAGCTGACAAAAGAGGCGTCGCTTGACAATGCCGCAAAGGACAACTCGCAGGAAGTATCTCACCAAGGAGAGGCGGGGATTAGGCAGAGAGCCAAGCAACATCAAGAGATTACAAGCTCCACAGCGCATCTCACTGATATGCTGTATGCGCCAGATGCTTCCAACAAGGAGGCATCTCATTTCCCCGAGGAGATGAGGCCAGCTGCTAGAGTAGCCAAAGCCTTATTGGTGNAAGGAGGCATCTCATTTCCCCGAGGAGATGAGGCCAGCTGCTAGAGTAGCCAAAGCCTTATTGGTGCAGATACAGGTAGGTCTGGAGAAATAATTGCAGGAACGTTGAAAATGGGGAGGCGGCTGCGATGCTTCATGTATGAGCAGGCGCAAAAGCCCATCACATCGCTACCTCTCTCTAACATTTGCAGAGCTGACGGTGATCTGCGTAAGAGCACAAAGCGAAAATACCGCTCTGTTGACGACCTGTATAACACTGTATGCTGACCCGTTTTCTGCACCCGTTCCATGATCCTTTTGGCTCAGAAGATTCCAGGCTGTGAAAGTACCAGTGTTGCACATTAACCTTGGCATAAAGGCATAACTATAAATCTAATTCTTTGAGGTTGAGTTACTGAATGCAATTTTTGCAAAGCAAAGATCAGAATACCACCATACTAGACGTCCACTGTCTTGCCAGGTTGCTCGGAGGTTGCCTGGATCGACAGTGTGACGTAGTCATCCGACTAGGTTCAGCCATGGAACAAAGCCTTACTCTGATGAGCCAACCGACAGCGGACGCCAACTGCATTCAAGAGCAGCCAATCACGGTGTACGCCCTAAGGGATGGCGATATCAATATGAGCCACTTGGCACACCACCACTACCATAAAGATGTTCCGTACTACACGCTGGAGTTCATACTAGTATGGCCCACGCCACAGGGACTAGAGCAGCTCTATTGCAAACACTTCTTTNTCAGTCTGCATTGCACTGGTTTCAAGTACTACCCCTTCCAGCAGCACTCAATCCTAGTACACACCAGTGGAGCAACAATCAGTGGGGACAATACAGGAGAGACGAACCGTCTAGCTTGGCATGTAGCATATCATGAAGCGAATGCCCTCAACATCGAGACCCTTAACCAGCAGATCCATTTCGATACAGACATGTCAACCATGATAAGAAGGTCCATCCCTCCCTCGGTGACATCAGTGTTAGTACCAGTGGCGAATAGAACGTACTCAGCCCCAGCAAACCTAGCACTAGGTCGAATCTGGGTCCACTTACAGAGTGCTCTACAGTCGGCTGACACTTCCCAGGAGCTTGAAAACGTGAAAGCGGACCTTGCTGAGGTAAAAGACAGGGTACAGGCAATCCTCAATGCCCAACTGNGAGCTTGAAAACGTGAAAGCGGACCTTGCTGAGGTAAAAGACAGGGTACAGGCAATCCTCAATGCCCAACTGGGCGCACAGAGCCAACCTTGAAGAGACCGAAAGCAACATCACGCACCTAGAACCGGAACTGAATGAGCTCAATGTTTTTGAAAAGGCTGGTATGCCATTTATATGCACAGACGCAGATATTGCTCATGGATGATAAAAAGGAGCGCGAGAACCTTGAAGAAAGTCAATCAAAACCTAAGGACAGTGGTAGTCACTCATAACAACACTTAGNATATTGCTCATGGATGATAAAAAGGAGCGCGAGAACCTTGAAGAAAGTCAATCAAAACCTAAGGACAGTGGTAGTCACTCATAACAACACTTAGTCACTTTTGACAACTTACCTGAACACTTGTCCTTCTGAAGGTGCTTTCGGCTCAGGTCATCTTCTGGTGAACATAAATATCCCAAGATCTACCATATCGCTTATTACATGCCTTCACAGGCCCACACTGAGTGATCCTACAAAGGCCCTCTGGGCTAAATAATTTACTATGTCAATACAACTAAATTACAGTTTCTGAATACACAAACTTTCACCAAGGTGGCTTTTCTCTAAACGGTCCTACCAGGTTGCTCGGAGGTTGCCTGGTTCTGACCGAATTGCACGAACATAGTCTATACCTAAGCTAANTCCTACCAGGTTGCTCGGAGGTTGCCTGGTTCTGACCGAATTGCACGAACATAGTCTATACCTAAGCTAAAGGGCCATGGACGCGGATGCGATCAAGGCTCGAATAACAAACAGAGGCGAGGACGTCAACCTGAATCACTTACTGAAATACTGGGAGCACGATGATGTCCCTTATTATGACTTGGAAGNAAACAGAGGCGAGGACGTCAACCTGAATCACTTACTGAAATACTGGGAGCACGATGATGTCCCTTATTATGACTTGGAAGTTCTTCTGGAATGGGATGAAGAGGACGTGCGCACCCTATATGTGAGACATTTTTTCACTTGGGCGAAGGGCCTCACTTCCCAAAACTTTCCCCCGAATTGGGGCACTCTGCATATGTACCCGGCTGTTCTGCAGCGCATTTACCTGAAGATAGAGAACGTTGACTACTATCCTTTCAAGCAAAATCACTACAGGGTCACATCACAGGAGCTACCATTGGGTCGAACTATGTTGAAGAGCTAAGGAGATTAGCCTGGCACCTCAACCACCACCAATCGAAGGTACTCAGTATGCCACCTATCAATACCAAGTTTACGCTTGAAAATGGCACAGCCACTATGGAGCGACAATCAAGACCTGTGGCCGTACCTCCTGTGAAAACGAGTGGAGGGAAGGCAGCTGGGCAAATCTCATCGTTGAGTGAAAGACATTCCAATTCGCTTGAGGCAGTGTCAAAGCACACCCTCGCAGCAATCCAAAGTCAACTTCATGCTGCAATGCAAGCCTCCAATAGAGTACCGGTGGCGCAAGCANAATTCGCTTGAGGCAGTGTCAAAGCACACCCTCGCAGCAATCCAAAGTCAACTTCATGCTGCAATGCAAGCCTCCAATAGAGTACCGGTGGCGCAAGCACTAAATAAGGAGCTACAGAAAGCCAACTCCTTAGCGCTAGCAGCCCTGGAAGCACATCCTGTATTCTTCGGATTGCACGATGACTATCAGGACCTTGACATGGCAATTTAAGTTAACCNAGCCCTGGAAGCACATCCTGTATTCTTCGGATTGCACGATGACTATCAGGACCTTGACATGGCAATTTAAGTTAACCTTGCAGTGTACCACTGGCCAGCCATGTAGTTTTGGCCAGTAATCGGGATGATGACTGGACAGTGCGACTGATCTGAGGGAAAAACAAAAGGCAAAGCAGGTTGCATGATCTTCTATAAAACCAAACTGCAGTAAGGTTGTCATAAAAACCTGTCATGCACATCCCCAATGGAGGGGGAACATACACAACACTACATGCATGAAGTGACTGCCTCAACCTGAACATTTTGGCTCAAAATCAAGAGGTAACAAAGTCATGCCAATAAGAGCAAGGTAATTATCTCATTTTCTTGTCTAACATGTTGAATATTGATTCAATGCCTTTTGTTGCCTCCTCTGCCCCTAGACTTCCCTTACTCAGTCCAGAAACTATGTGTTGGTTACAGTCTTCCAAGTGCATCAACCCTTATTCAAACCTCACTCAGAGACTAGGAAATTCCTCTCTTTATCCTCACGCACATGGAGCGTCCCGCATAAAGTACCAGCAGCCTAAAGCTGTGAGTACTGTGCTGGTTGCTCGGAGGCGGTCAGCACCCCCCAAGTGGTTGCTCGGAGGTTGCCACTCACATGGGGGACGAGCCTATGGCTTCGGACACTAATGTAATGANTCGTCAGAAGAAGTAACTGATGATGAAGGGAGGGAATTTCCGACCAACAGACCCATGGTGTGGCCGATGCCTAGGCTTGCTCACCGGTGGAATGGGGACATTGAAGATCCGGTAATGGCTCCCTATATGAAGTCTGAGGTGCAAATG
>BGPT01000853.1:137322-210537 GCA_003297045.1 Symbiodinium sp. clade C Y103 | reverse complement strand
CTGTTGTTTAATGCGGACTGAAGCTACTCCGCCAGAAGTTGCCAAGCAATGAAAAGTTTATGGCGTTAAGAGTCTATGGGGGGAAGGGGGGCTTTGCCGGTACGTATCGGCTTGTCCCATGGCCCAGAGATTGGCAAGACCAGCTATTGGAACTAGAAGAGCTGCAGGTAGGCCCGCTTCTGATTTTTTGAGCAAGCTGATTTTCAGCCTTGAAAACCCCTAGAAACAATGGACCCTTCAGAGTGGGCCTCCCCAGTATGCCTGAGTTGAATGCCGTTGCTGCATCTGTAGCGAAATCCCTGACTACAAGACGGCACCGTGCTATCTCTGCAGCTAGGTCAAAACCCATCTTGAGGTCAAAACAGACACTTTCTTCTGCCTTGCCATTTCCCCACCACATTTCTCCACCAAGCAGCGGCCAACTTTCAAACGTTCCAGCTGTTGAACCTCAGTCTTCATGCCCTCAGCTTCCTGCTCATGGTGAGAGGTACACCCGTCAACTCATCCACTGAGTGGCTGCACACCAGCCAAAAGAGGAAACAAAGACTCAATATCGCACTGGAGTGGTTCCTTCATTCGAAAAGAGTGACCTTAAATCACCTCTCTACGACCCTCACTGTTCACAACAAAAGAGTATCCCAAACAACCAAACAACCACCTCCAGTCGTGTATCTCATTCCCAAAAGTGACACAATACCAAACGCTGATCTGGCCATTTGCTTGGGTGAATGGGCTTCAAGTAACCTACAATCCCAAAGGGGCACGACCTGGATGCCTATCCACCTCTTTGCTCTCGGCGGTACTCCCTACTGCACTGTTGCAGTACACGTTGTAGGTTCTATACACATGACCTATCATGTAGGCCAACAACGGTGACTCCAAAGCAAGACGTGCACAGCAATGGCGTTCCAGTGCCAACTAGTTTACATAAATCCTTTCTTTTATTATGCAGATTGCCGTCATCCTCTTTCAACAAGACTCTTCAAGGGTGGTTCATTGTCAGTAGCTACTTCATCTGACAAACCTCATCAATCTCGTTGAGAACAGACGCAATGGATTTCATATCCAAATCGCTGTCACCACCACAAACTACCATCCTAACACCAGTTTGAATCAAAAAAATGACCAAAACCTTCGTGTTTAGTAGCCTTAGAAAGAAATTAAGACTGGGGTGTACCTCATGCTCATCCTTTACCCTCCTGGCAGGTATGCGTCCTCTGGACTGCACGCAATCGTCATCCCCTGTCGTAAGGCCAATGGCCCCTGCACTCATGCTCCAACATGAGACGTCCATCACCCACCTCTGGAATCTCCAGTTCAGACCCTTCAGGTCCATCTGATGAAACTGGTCTCCTCATTCAGACGCAAATCAGAAATTTGACTGTAAATCAAGCCAACATCGCATGAAACTCTCGGTTCTGAACTGTGTTGATTTACACCAGGGTCGCTATCTCGTCTCGATGCGGTACTGAGAGCCGGCTTTGCTATTAATTTTTGGTTAATTTTCTGATTTAGCTTCATTCATTACAGGCCTTGTGCCAGAGCGCTAATTCCGACCGAAAAAATCGCATGAAAACTCTCGATCTCAGCTCCTTCTTCTCTCAAAACGTTCAAAAGAAGATGCTTGTCTGCTTTCTTGACTGTGTACTTCAAAGATGTTTCCCTATAGTGCAAAAGCTCAGACCTGCTCATCAGTGAACTCCCCTCAAGAGACGTAGCAGCTCAAAACCATTGGCCTGAATGCCATAAAAAGCAATCTGTGACCTGATGACTTGGCGATTGCAGTTGAAGTACCTTACAGAATACGCTCAAGATTGGAATACATTTACACCTACAATGGTCGTCTAGCCATGCTAGAATTTGCCATTGACTTCGCTCTAGCAGGTACGCTTATGCCTACTTCTTATTGATACTTCTTTGGTGCGTATCACTGCTTTACATGAGGGTCGCTACTTCGTCTCGATGCAGTACTGAGAGCCGGGCATTGCCATTTCATTTTGTTTATTCTTTATCTTTGTCTTATTTTTTTTGACTAGTGACACAGGCCTTGTGCCAGAGTGCGCTAACTTCGATCAAAAAAAGCAATCTGTGACCTGATGACATTTTCCACACATGGATAGCGAGAAAAACCTTGCTGAATTGAATGAAACAAACATCGGTTTCTGATAGCTTGATCTGCATGCATTGATCACCTCAACGGGATGTGGAAGTACAAGTGCCTCTTTCAATTCAATTGCATCTGAATCATATATAAGACACGACCAACTTGCAAAACGCTCCATCCATCCCTTGAACCCTGCAAGTTCTCGGGCTCTGCATGTCTTCCACTCTGGAAGAGGTGCAGAGGGTATCCACTTTGAATCCATGGTCAGGCGCTCTGTCGACCCACCACCGTTGCTGCCAGTTGGCACTTGGGTGCCTGGCATGGATGGCATTGCTGGTGCTGAACTTTGTGCAAGATCTACCATCGACTGTGTCAAGAGCATCTGTTATTGCAACATTGTTGGCATCACTTGATTTATTCCACCACATCCAGTTCCACAAGGACCTCTTGGACAACCAACGTTCTGCGTCGTTGCATCCAAAAATCGAGGTGGCATTGCAAAAGTACCCACCACTCGATGGTGTTGTTCTAGAATGGTTTGTCAATCCAGAATGTCCTGTTGCTGTTTGGAATATTTGAAGACAAACCCCTTCCATCTGACTGACTGCTATGAAAAAGTGTTGCTGCATTGATAGGTTGTTTTGTGGGAGGAAACAAAGGATCCCCTGTTCCTTGCACTGGGTCACAACCAACGTTTCCTGCCACTGCTGCTGGCCCATGAGTAGTCGGTGGCCCTCCTGGCCCTGACATATTATAGATTGGTGTCGTGCCAGTGTTCATCTTGTCTCCCATACTTGTCTCCCACTCTGGGTGCTCTGGGCTGCGTAATTTTACACTTGTCTCGCAACTCTTGAATTTCACTCTGGGTGCCCTGGGCCGCACGAGTTTACATTTATCTCCCACACTTGTTTCCCAGTCTGGGTGCTTTGGGCCGCGTGACTTGTCTCCCACTTGTCTCCCACACTTTTCTCTCACTTTGATTGCCCTGGGCTGCAATACGTGTCTGTCCAGGGTTCACCATCCCTGCTGGCACTGGTGTTCCAATTGTTACAGAAACCCCTGTCTGTGAAAACACAATTCCTGCTGGAGCACTTCCAACTACAGCAGGCTGACTACTCATATCTGTACTTGGACTCATTGGTATGTTATCCATCTTATTTTCTAAAATTCCACAGAACTCTTCTCAAGATTTACAGAACTCTTCTCAAGTTCCACAGAACTCTTTTCATTTCTCTCACAAGTTTCCCAAGACCTCTTCAGGTCAACACAGTTTTCTCCTAGCGTCTGCCCCTCACGAGCGGCGGTCAATTCTTTTTTACTAGCTCAGACTTGAGCCAAACCACAAAAGGTTTGACATCATCTTGTTTTCTTTTCCTTTAGAAGAGATGCAGAGTAAAACCCAGTGATTTCTCAAACATTCTTAAAAGTCTCAAACTATTTCAAACGAGTTCTCAAGCTTCCAAAAATGTTCTTCAGCTTCTCCAAATAAACAAGCTTCAGCTCAAACTCACAAATCACCTACAAAACGTCCTAGAAAATCACCTACCAACATCAAGTTCATAAGACATGGGTCAAACAGATCAGAAATACTCCAAAAATACAAAAACAAACGAAAATCCATTTCCAAGCTCTTCCATGCACAAACTGGTTACATTTGGTTCCAAATTGGTTTTGAATTAGTTCCTACCTGGTTCCTACTGTGCCTAAAGTTCACAGATCGGTTCCTACAAACTTAAAATGATTTCCTAACTGGTCACATGCACATGCAATGTTCCAAGATAGTTCACAAGATGTTCAAATAGGTTCAAGGTGGTGCAGCACACTGTTCATCCTCACCAAACTTTCACACTCTCGGAAAAGTCAGAATGATTCCGACAAATCACGTTTCTGACGCGCAGTGCACGAACTCAGAAGTGGTAAGATCCTGATTTTCTGTGAAAATCTGCGGACCCTAGTCCTTACTCAGCCTTTTTGCACCTCCCGGCATCTGACCTTGATTTTCAAGAGGTTCCTGAGTTCACTATAACTTATCTAAAAAAACCTATTGGGTACACCCCCTCCAAATTTCTAAACCCGACCCTGTGAACTCGTACCCGGATAAAATATAAAAACGAAACTTGTATGCGAAATATCCTTGCAAAATTAAAAATTAAATATAAGAAAATGATTTTTTTTGGCGACATAACTTTCAAAAAAATAAAATTAAAAATCGGAAAACGAAGCTTTTGTACGAAATATCCTTAAAAAAAAATCACGATATGAAACCGAAGCTTTCATTAGTAGCAGTAGCGATTATGATAGTGGCGGCGGTGAATAGTAGGTGGGTAGTAATAGTGGTTATAATACGATAGTGATTAATGAATAATAGTGATGACAATTCGCAATTCTAACAATTCATTTAATAAATATTTTAACCCTGCCTTGTTTTGCCCTACTCCTGCTTATTGATCATTTTAGACGAACAACGTACGCTAAGAAAAACCATTTTTCAATAAGTAAATGTATCGGCATCTCGCCGATAGGGATCATATAATTTTTTTAGTTGTCGTTTCGTTTTCATTTAAAGTATCGTTTAGGGTATTTAGTCGGTCTAAACAATAATTCTCAATAATTATTTTTTTAAAAATTTTTATAAATTTAAATTTTATTTTAAATAAAATTACCGTAAAAAATAATAAATACAAATTAAATCTAGAATACCTTTTTATTTTACTATAAACAAAATCTTAATATTTTTTTTAATTAAAATAGTAATTAACAAAAATTAAATGAAAAAAAAATAATATACGATCGTATTATATTTAAAATTTATTCAGCATACAACAAATTACCATGCAATAATTTTCATTACTAAATACCACCTATTCAAAAAAGGATTTTGCCGTCTACCAATCTCTCAAACATATGATAATTACATACCCCTTGGAATTCGGTTAAATGGTTATGTACCCCATTCTATAGTAATAAAATAGGGGGCATAACCCCTGTCCGCACGTAACGCTTTATAAAATAGGATTCATGGGATAAAATTTCCTCAAATTTTCTTTAGAATAAGGTTCACAACCACCTCTAAATATCTCCCCAAATAACAAAACGAAGGATTTTCAAGGCCTTCTTCCCTTGCTCGGCGTAGTTAGGACCACCATTTTATAGTAATCCAAATATATTTAAATTTATTTTAGTTTTAAAAACCATAATATATTATTTCATAGACGGGAATTAGCTCTACATTATTTTGTATTAGATTTTACATTCTTATTATGGCTTTGTTGATTGCTTGAGTTCAATTGTCAAGCAAGCAGGCGCTCGCTCTTTTTTTTTCCTGTGATGCGGCAATCAAACTGCAGTGGCATGCAATATGCTTTGAGAACTGCTGCAGCTCCAACTAAAGCCGTCTCGAAACAAGGCAATCGAGGTCTCGGAGAGCGAACGTCGGGATGGTTTCTCAGTAAGTAAAAAGATAGGATAGCCAAATGGATGGATCGGCATTCATGACATTTTTTGGCAAATTTGGAAATGAGCGTTCATGCAACTGGATGCCAAATTGGCGAGCGATTGGACAAGCAGCTCCCATTCGCGAGCCCCCGTCTCCTGGGTTGGCTGGAAATTCAACATCTTCAAACCAAGAAGTTAATCGTAACCGGGCAAAACTCAAATAAAATGCATGAACTATGGCACCAAAATCAGCAATACGGGCTCTTCCAATGATCATGGCCGATAAGGTGCCTAAATTGTCAATAAAAAACATCAAATCGCATACATCAAGATATCCCAATGAAAATGAACTACGAGCAATGAACCAAAGGCTTCCCCTTGCGCTATATAGGTATGCCTTTCTTCAAAAGAACGCAAGCCTACATCAGGAACAATTGTGAAACCCCCAAGTGCAATATTGCAAGCCGTGTCGAGCACTATCCAGCAAACTTGAACAACTAGGCGGACAAGCGGTGGTCTGACTTCACAGGACGCATCTGTGTAAATTGTGCGTCTAGGCATTTGGTCTGGCACCAATGACACATGTCTATAAGGCTGCAATTCCAGCAGCGCGAGGTGGAATTATAAGCACAAAAGCAAATTACTCGAAATTTCTTCGGTGGAGCCAAGGCCATGTTCCACTATGGCATGGGTTTGGCCCCTGCCAATTCGCCCTAAATAAAAGGATGAAAAGTGCGTAAGCTTCCCGCTCAAACGCCTGGCGTCCTTGGGGCTCAGCTTCCGGCTTGCAATGGCCTATGCAAGGGTCTGTTCTATCTGCTTTTCCCTCTCAAGCAAAGGCTGCAATTTCACGAAATCTGGAAAATATATTTCCTATCCACCTAAGAAAACAACACTTGATTTGAAAGGTTTATTTTTTTCAACGTCAAACAACCACCCTAATTTCTCCATCAATTTGTCAAAATAGAATGCACCAGAGCCTTTGGCAAAGCGTGGCTCGGTTATTTTGAAATTATCGAAGAAATTTATCACTGGAATTACAAGCCAACGTCTGGCAATAGCTACGAGAAGTGCAGGGTATCTGTTGAATTGCAAGACAACAGACAGCAGGCCGAAGGCGAGCCCATGCAGAATTCCAAATACCCAACGCCTCTGCAAGGGGTACCACACTACTATCACTGAAAAATACAACTGCTGTTGGTTAACTGGGATCTATCTATAGGCACGCTTCATATCTTTCGTGGAAGCCTGCAAAGAGAATTCGTGCTCCAGAGGACAACTGCATAAATGGCGAAAACGTTGGCAAATGGCTAGGCCCATATCAATAGATATTGAGTGGATTCGCTCTTCAACACTAGTGCACAGGTTATGCTCACTGGACTTGGCGTTGTCAATGCATTTATAGGCCTGGTGATTTTCTTGCCAGGTAGCAAACCGCATCATTGGACGCCACTAATAAGCGCCAAAGCGCTGGTGCAAATCTTCCGGGCTAAATCAACCCTCAAGAATTCCAAGGGACCGCTCACTCTCAGATTTTTCCCAAACGACCTCTGCTTCATCTGGACGCGGCGGGCGTCTGCTCAGCACTTCCTCCAGCCAGAGCTGATTTAATTTGGGACAGAAGCAGCTTGTGGACATGGTGCTGCCATGGTCCGTGCTGCGATAAATACCAAAGTTGGGCAAGTCACCCACTATTTGGACACCTTCCCACAAAGCAAGAACAGCGTCACGATCAGGCCAAGCTATGCTAACACGTGCAACTTCAAGGTTTGCTGGACACAAATAAGCGCTGGTGCGCAAAGAGGAAACAAAGCGTTTCAGCTCAAAGTGTTCCTCCAAAGCTTGTGCTTGCGTAAACAATGAGCATAAATGTCGCCACTAGCGCTGGCGCCATGCCCGAATGGAAGCACCTTGCCGAACAATTGTTCGTACAGCAAAATCTAAATCATCCGCTAGGGCAACAGGAAGCTGCAGTGGTGACTGAATTGCTTCGCTCATCTGCAAAACCTTCAACTTTGTGTTGAATGCCACCAGCTGGCCTTGCGGCCTGGGAGGCGTACATGTCCGCCCAATCTGGCCCAACCTGCTGGCAAGACTGGCCCCGCGCCTTTCTGTCGCACAAATATGAACAAGCAAGGTGGGATTCAAGCAGTACGGTGCGGGGCGGTTCTGGCAAGGTGGGCAAGTCGATGCTGTTTGAAGCAGGAGACATGCACTCAGTTTCGGCATGGCAAGCTGCCGGCTGTAGCACAAATTCAATGAAATAAACTGGCCATGCGCGGCGCAAAGCATGTAATCTTCTCGCTTCCAAACTTCCACAATCTTTAGGCTCGCCAGGGGCGCCTTCCTGCAACAAGGGAGCTATGTGAGCTTCATCATACCCAAACAGACGTTCGACTCCCTGCGCAATCAGCTGTCGGCGCTAAGCAGCGCGGGCACAATACACTTGTACATCTGGAACCTCTTCCCAAGCCAAGTTGTCCCGTTGCGCATCGAGCACGAACTGCCAATTGCGTGTCAAAATTCCAGATGGCGGCACATGCGTCATTATTGGCGCCATGCAATTTTCAAAACACATAACTTTGCAAGGCCAAGAAGGTTGCAAACTTGCACACCACCAAGACTGGCAAGCTATCGCGCACGCGTGGGCGTTATTCAAACCAAACGTCGTCCCTAATCCAAAGCTCTTGTGAAAACTTTGCGCGTCTGAAGCAAAAAACCCGCCTAATGTCCACAGCATGTATCGTTCAGAGCTAAAAACAATTCCCATAACACGACAAACTTGAGAGTATAGACGGCCAGAGATTTCAGGCCAAGTACCAGCAATCAAGAACATCTGCTGTGGGTGGCGCGACAGGACCTGCTCAAGAATTTGAATACATAAATTGTGGATTGAACCTAAATTTTGCCCAAAAGCGAAATTAATTAAAGCAACAAAACAATCATCCGCATGTTCTATACAAAAATAGAAATTTGCGATGCGTGGCTTGCCCCGGTTCCCAAGGCAGGTGGCAAAAGGCAAAGCGCCACCTAACAATTCGATCAAAACAACATCCTCATGGATACCCCAATGCTGTGAGTCTTGGGCCGGGCCAGGGGGGCCACATGGCGAGGCCGACTCCTTCAGTCAAGCTTTTGGGAAGGGCGTCACCTGGCCATGCGCACCAGGATCATGCTCGTTACGGCAATGATGTGAGGATCCGCAAACTGCACCTGATTGCAAAAGTACATCGCACACATGCGCTTTTCCTTTGGGGCAACGGCCTTTGTTGCAAGTTCGAGCATCGTTCCAGCGCTTGCAGATTTCAACTCCAGAGGGCAAATGGTTGGCAGTGGCTGCTTTGACCTTGATTGCACTTGAGGTAGGCACGCTTTTGGCCACCTCATGTTTCGGACTGGCCTTGTTTGTCAACAACTTGTCTCGTGCATCAGTCCACAGCTCCACCTCTTCTTTCCATGCATGAAGTAAAGCCTGCCCCCAAGGCATGGAATCGGCACGGCAGCGTTCAATAGCTGTGGCTCGGATTTTTTCCTCTGTTTCCAAAATGTACGTGAGGACCGCATCTTCTGCCGCTTTGCTCACGGCGGACCATGCCTTTTCTTCCAGATTGCTGATATATATGCAAACATGCTGCCAATGACAAAACTTCACCTGCTTGCCTCCAAATAAGATGTCAAAGTAACCAGCAACAGCCCAACCCAGGCCTAAAATGCGAAGACATGAAAAATACGTTCGCAGCTTTCCAGAATCTTCCAAGGCCACTACATCATCATCTACCTNAACCAGCAACAGCCCAACCCAGGCCTAAAATGCGAAGACATGAAAAATACGTTCGCAGCTTTCCAGAATCTTCCAAGGCCACTACATCATCATCTACCTGAGCAACATTGATATGCAAAGACTCGGTGACTCGGTGCTTTTTGACTGGCTGGGAACGCTGANCCAGAATCTTCCAAGGCCACTACATCATCATCTACCTGAGCAACATTGATATGCAAAGACTCGGTGACTCGGTGCTTTTTGACTGGCTGGGAACGCTGAGAAGTGGCTAAACTTCTGGTCCGCAGGACTGAAAACATGGAAGGCTGCCCAACATCAAACTCACGAACAATACGGCCAAGCAACGTGTCGCAAACCATCTCCTTGGACTTTAGAGTCCACTGATAAAAGTTCTGGAAAATCTCACACTTGGACTTACGTGTCTCAGAATCCAAAGCTTCATCCAAAGATTCATCTGTGATACCTTGGCTAATTNCCACTGATAAAAGTTCTGGAAAATCTCACACTTGGACTTACGTGTCTCAGAATCCAAAGCTTCATCCAAAGATTCATCTGTGATACCTTGGCTAATTCGTTTCAGCCTTGTTTGGTTGATGCCATCCGCCTCTTTCCATGCTTGCTTGAGCCGAGCCAACTGGCCAATGTGGTCTTTCTGGCTCGTGTGCTGCAAAATGGCAGTTTTCAGCTGAGAGGAGTCATCGACCATGTTTGCAAAATGTTTGAGTTCGTGACAATCTTGGGGAGCTTCTGAAAGCCACTTTGTTACATCTTCGTGAACCCCATTCCGGGTCAAAAGCAACTTCAAATCTTCTTTCATGGGCGGCATGGCTCCCGTCACAAAGGCGAGCTAATCCTAAGCATGGACAAGGCTGCTTGCAGTTGTATGTGTCAATGTCAATAGTTTTGCAGCCAGGTTCATGCAAAAAAAATCTATATATAATATATATATATGATTAAATATGCATGCTCCTGTGGCCACCAACATGGCATGCTGGGTGAATTGGGAAACAGGAAAAAACATCTTTAGAAAGCACATGGGAGTTTGAACCAAGCGCTAAGAGAGACCGCACCAATTGCAAGGTCAAGCACACTTTGTGCATAACACAACGACCACAATGGCATGGCATGAAGCAACGCCCAGCCGCATTGGCATTGGGCAATGTTTGGGGGGGAACTTCCAAGAAACACTCAAGCGGTGGGAGAACATTGCCGGCGCAATGCATCGGCTGCGGACATGAACATCAGAATCAATCCAAAAGCAATAATTACCAATCTGCACCCTTGCCAATAACCAACCAGAACTGGCACCACTGATCTGCAAAGAAAGAGAAAAGGAAAAGGCTAGCGACCACTGTGGCCCATGTCTTGCCATGCCTTCTGGAGCTTTTTCGGTAAATGGTTGAAGCATCGCGGGGACCACGGCCGTCCCATGCTGAAGGCATCTTCTAGACCTACACCAATGTCAGGGTCTTTAAGGCCCCGGTTGCAGTGAGTGTGCCATCGCTTCGTCTGAAGCTGAAGAGGCTTGCAAACATGTAAATGGCCTTGGCGTCCTTTGCTTAAGAGCCATTGTATTTCATGACACTCCTCGGCTTGGGTGTCCGAGCTGGAGGAATCAGAGTCAGTGTCTGAAGTGCTAGGAGACGCCGAAGAGCTATCAAGGTCATGGTTTGGGTCAGGCCGGAGGCCACCATCTTCCGGCAAATAAATTGCAGCACGTCCATTCTGGAGGACATGGGACGCTAACCGTTTTGACTCCAAACGGGATGGAAAATTTGCACTCAGTCCATCCCAAGTGTCAGTAGCACGGCCCTGCCGAGAAACATGTTGCAGGATGCACACGAGCTCCGTTTTTACGCACAGGCTAGTGTGAAGTTTCTGATCAGCATACCGCATTGGCATGCTGATGTCAGGGCACTCTCTTCGCGCTCCTTTCCAATCACCCACCAATAACATTTCGTGGGGATCCAAACGGGCAAGTTCGGCTATGGTTGGTAGAACCCTTCGAGCGGAGTAAGAACTCAAGAGAGATGCGTCCATGGCTGAAAGGCCAAAAGGCGCCTGCTGAAACATGTGCTGGCTCAACCGCGAAAATCTACCTAAGGACATTGACTTAGGAGAAAACCCAGTGGCAGTTTGCAATGTGCACCTTGGAGGTGAGAAATCTGGCAAAAAGAAACCCGGCTGCACTTCATCGCCAAAACTCGAGCCAGATGCTGATGCACTGCAGAGCCAAGATCAAGGCCCGTCACTCCCCAACGAGGCGCCCGCCATTCAAAGGGTCTGCGTCTACCTTGGCTACGCCTCTTGCCAAGAGACGCTTTGGCAGCAATGCCATTATCCAACACTNACTCCCCAACGAGGCGCCCGCCATTCAAAGGGTCTGCGTCTACCTTGGCTACGCCTCTTGCCAAGAGACGCTTTGGCAGCAATGCCATTATCCAACACTCGTAAGATGACGGAACGCTGCAAGTGCGCAAACCGCAACACAGCATATGTCAGAAGAAGCCATGTCAAGGCCAAGGCGCCAACAGCTTGGTTTCGACTGCAGACTAAGGATTCCAAGGCCAGAATCATGGACAAAGTCAGTGGTTTCGCTTGGCTTTCCGTGTGACACTGAGGAACTGCTGACTGGCCACGCACTCGGTCAGAGGAACTGTGAAAATCAAGACCCAANGGACAAAGTCAGTGGTTTCGCTTGGCTTTCCGTGTGACACTGAGGAACTGCTGACTGGCCACGCACTCGGTCAGAGGAACTGTGAAAATCAAGACCCAACTTCTTGTCGACCCATTTCAGAGTCGCATACGCTCCATGCGGGGCAGTGGGCCCCCGTTCCTTCAAGGAGCGGAGCCATAGAGCAACATGTAGACTCGAAGGCTTCCAAGGCGCAATGCTTGATTCAGCACAGTGGCGACGCCACCTACGCAGGAGGCGTAGCGCAGCTTGTAAAGTTGGCAGAGCCACCAAGCACATGTCATCAAAAAACATTGCTGCAAACTGCTCTTTGTCAGAAGGAGTCAGGGCGACATAGTCCGACCATTGGCTGCCATGTGCACCTACTTCCAGGAACAAGGCCCATAACTCAGAAACAGCTGCTTCGACCACCTTGCGCTCACGAAGCTGCAAGGTTTGCAAATGCAATTCAGCTTCATTGGTGGGCGCTGCCTTCAATCGGCGGCGCTTGGCGGTCGAGAAACTCTGGAGCGGGGCTGGCGCGCAGCTCGTAATTGAAGAGTTCTGCGCGGCTGCATGCGGGTATGGGTCAACATGCTCAACTCTCTGCTGCTGAGGTGCAGCTGCAAAATCCAGGACTGCTCGCCTGGCTGCCACGGCACAAGCGCCTTGAGAAGCAAGCCAGAAATCGTGAAGTTCAGCCACAAGGCTCGCGGTAAACGAGGTTGAAGGGACGAACTCTTCAGCAGAATCCCATGCGTTGGTTTCAAGAACAGATGTGATCCCAATGTTTGTGATGTATGCTCGGGCATCATGTGACAAAGAATTGAACAAACATTGCAGCCGCGGTGAATGCATTATCCTCTTTCCATGCTCTCAAGTTGTCCTCCAACTACAGCAACTTCTGATGCCCCACTTATCCTGCAGAACACGCACAGCTGAGCCAGGCCATTGGTGGCGCAGGAGGCGGAGGACACCCCAAGTGCTTGAGAACATTGCCGGCGCAATGCATCGGCTGCGGNTGCAGAACACGCACAGCTGAGCCAGGCCATTGGTGGCGCAGGAGGCGGAGGACACCCCAAGTGCTTGAGAACATTGCCGGCGCAATGCATCGGCTGCGGGCATGAACATCAGAATCAATCCAAAAGCAATAATTACCAATCTGCACCCTTGCCAATAACCAACCATATAGATTGGACACAGCAACCCGCATTGGGTCGCTATTTCTGACATGATGCACATTTGAAGCTGTCTTAAACACATGTTTTGTTTTCCCTTCCATCAGAGAGCGTTTACGCTGAAGAGCTTTTACACACAGACAGGGTTGTCGGGACGCAGTCGGGGAATGCTAAAATCGCAAATTTTACCTCAGGTTTTGCGCATCGAACCCCATTTCGTGCGAAAGGGTTGCTGCCGACTGGAAATCGCAGTTTTACCTCAGTTTTTGCGCGCCGAACCTCATTTCGTGCAAAAGGGTTGCCGGGACGCGCTCGCAACAGACGAAAATCGCAATTTTTCCTCAGTTTTTGCACGTCGAACCTCATTTCGTGCGAAAGGGTTGCCGCGACGACTTCCGACAACTCCAAAATCGCGCTTTCCCCTTAGTTTTTGCACGTCGAACCTCGTTTTGTGCGAAAGGGTTGCCGGGATGCGCTCGCAACAGACGAAAATCGTAATTTTTTCTCAGTTTTTGCCCATCGAACCTCATTTCGTGCGAAAGGGTAGCCGCGACGACTTCCGACAACTCGAAAATCGCACTTTTACCTCAGTTTTTGCACATCGAACCTCATTTCGTGCGAAAGGGTTGCGTTTCGCAAACCGACATTTGGCTGCCCTGCCGCCTAAGAGAGAATTTAGAAGAACTTGAGAAGTAGGAGTTTTTGGTAGGAGTTTTACTCCTGAGCGTTAACTCCTGAATCTAAACTCCTGAATATGAACTCCTGAGTAACTACTCCTGACTATGAACTCCTGAGTAGATGATGTAAATGTTGATGATGTAGATGATGTACATATGATCTGTATGAGATGTATGTGATTATGATGTGAGTAGGGGATGTTATGTGATGTAGATATAGATGCAGATGGCGTAGATGGTGTAGGTGATGTAGATGTGGATGATGTAGATGATGTAGATGATGTATGTGTTTTGTATGAGATGTATGTGAGGATGATGTAAGTAGGAGATGTTATGTAGATGAATTTGGTAGTTGTTCTTCGGGAAAAACCCTTCGCAGGAGCTTTCGGGAATAAAAACTCTCGTCCACTGGCTGCATAGAACATATAGAATCGACTATGATTCTCCGTTGTTACAGATATTGACACTCCAGTTCTTGCCATTGCACCTCTGTCTCGCCAAGCTCGTACTTCAAGACCTGCGCAGAAAACTTCAAAAACCATCAACTGAGGATCTCAACGATGAAGTGCTACGGTAGCCATACTGCAATGACAATTGGGACGATTGGGTCGTGGCTGCATGGCATGGCTACGATTTATCTCACCTTCTGTTGGCTGCGAGGCACAGTAATCCGTCTCCTCTTCACAAAGTCCTGCACCATGCCGAAAGGACAATTCATGGCAGGGGACCCACACAGTGAAGCTGCTCACTAGGTGTGTTGATGAAAAGATGAAGCTGATTGATGGGAATGTTCTACATGTCAATACATTTCCAACATACATATAATATTGTCAGATATATACATATATATATATACTGCAATATGTATGTACAGTGTGTATATGTATATATATATATATACATATATGTGTAATATAATATATATATATATGTATTATGTATCATTCTACATCAATCTGTGAAGTGCGTCTAGCTGGCCTCAGAAGGGCTTTCGCCCGTGAAAACTCTGGCTCCACCTCGCGCTTTCCGTTGTTTCAACGTGCCGAGTCTGAACTGCGGCCGACTCGGCAACTGTGTGCTGCCTTCTGCTGTCATCACTTGGCAACCCAACTTGCATCTGACACGAACTCGGCGGTCTTGCCAAGCAACCTCTGCTACGAAGTTTTAAACCTTTCAAGATGTTTCAAGCTAAATGAATCCTCGGAAATTTCTAAGGAAAGACTCACAAAGACTTCATTCAGCACAGGCTGAGTTGGTATCCGTCGATCTCTTTGATACTTTGCACGATTCACAGCCTGTCTCCAGTGTGAAGGTGCATTCAACGATCAAGTTTGAAGAACAGTTTCAAGATGTTTAAGCAACAAGAAACACATCTCATTCCTGTGACGTTTCACAGACTTTTCCAGGTGTCAACTTGTGAACTCAGTTCGTCCTTAAATTTCTCAGGCAAATCGAAGGAGTAGAAGGCCTCTCCTGCGCTGGCCTGGGTGACAACTTTTGACTGTTGCATGTAGTGGATGTGGCAGCTTGCATCATGACACGAATCATGATGTTTGGTGTGTGGATATGTGTGTGTGTGTGTCTTGAATGTCATCACTGGAATCATGTCGATCATGTTGCTTCGGCCGTTGTGCTCGCCAGCTGCGATCAACTCTTGGTTCACGACATTTTGCGGTCGCACCACATGAAATAAATCGGCACCTTTAGAGAGCAGCAAAAAGCTGAAGATGCTGAAGATGCTGAAGATGCTGAAGATGCTGAAGATGCTGAAGATGCTGAAGATGCTGAAGATGCTGAAGTCTGTGGTATTGTCATCTTTGTTTTACACCTAATCACGCATGTCTAGTTTCTCCACATCTTGTAGATTCTGATAGTATCCATCTAACATGTATCTAACACCTACAGTATCTGACATCTATCTGACATGGAAGCAGCATCAGCTCTGAGGCAAGATCCAAAGGCGGGTGTGGAATCTGCTGCAATCAATCCCGGCAGCATTGCCTCCGAAAACAGGACATGTTTCGACATGTTTCGGCCCACAACGGGACAAGTTTTCCGGGCAAAACTGAGACAGGTCACCGCAGTGCGTCGTTGAAGCTTCTGCGATCGAAGCTGAACTGGGCGTATGGAAACATGGACGGTGACGGCACGAGATGGCACGACACAGTCAACTACAGGTGGATTTCAAAGTTTCGTCAAGTTGAATCAACAAATTGAATCAACAAATTCACTGCAGTTCAAGAGGATCAAAGATGATCGAAGATGATCAGAGATTTGGACAAAGAGTGGATCTGAGGCTCTGACGAAGCCAAGCAGGAGTTTCACTAAGCCAAGCTTGAGGCAAGCCAACAAGGAGGCAGAAAGCCAGTGAAATCATGGCCTAGCAGCTGAAGGAGCTGAAGCTGGCGCGGGCGCGGCACGATTCCCAGGTACGAAATGATGCTTCTGGAGTTCCAGAAATGAATATCTTATGATTCAATAAGTATATACATTTATCATATATGTATGTAAACGACTTAAACGATACATGACAAGATGGTGCATTTACTCGCAAATGGATTCTAGCACACAGTCACAACATGCGAATCTCTTGCAAGGTTTCAAGCCTTCCAAGCTTTGATCGTACGTTTCGCCATGGCTCGATCCACGGAATACACTTCCTAATCTCCCTGCTTTGATGGTTGGGAATGGTTGGGACATGTTGAAATGTTGTGCCCATCTCGTCTTGAAATCAGTACAAAGAGGTTTCCTGATCTTTTTTGAAAGTTCTTTCCCGTCATATCTTTACTTTTTTGGGCGCTGTCCTCCGAGCAGCTTCGGAATGCGGTTCTCCATGGAAGCGTCCAATCGAAGTCCGAGAGTTCCACATCTGATCCACATCTGATCCACACCGACACCAACCGACAGGACCTGGTCTTGATACTCCAAAGTCTCGGGATCTTTGATGGTCTTGAAGCCCAGGCCTTTCCCAGATTCTGCTGACATCATTTGACTTCTAGGCTTTGATGTCACTTTCTCTTTGATACGTGCCAGTTTGGTTGTCATGGTTTTTTCATGGTTTTTCCATGTCTATGTCCTTTGTACGAAAGTGTTTCATCGTTTTCATTCATTGAAATTTCGACGGTCGTCTTTTTGAACTTCATGTTTTCCGGCATGATTGGTGTGTCTGTGTGAGTGCAGGTGCTGATTTGTATTTCCATATGTTTGGTTGACTTTGATTCTTTGTCCTCAGTTTTCCGTTGTCATTCCCTCCATTACCGCGGAGCGTTTTTGGTCTTCTTTTCTGTGCTCCAGTCCTAGCCCATTTGATGCTCGGCATTCCGGGTTTAAGAAGTTCTCATGTCGCCATGGTTTCTGAGTTTTTTGCCTTCTGCCTTGCATAACTTCCAACAGGTTTGTTTTGTGTCGCGAGAGTTTTCACTTGCCTTTGTAGTAGCGCACGAGACTTTCATGCTGCTTCTCTTCGTCCTTGATGGCTAAGAGGTAAGCCTCGTCACGTCGATTCCACAATTTCCACCATGCTATGCTGTCATTCCCACCGGTTTCCACACCGGTTTCCACACAGCGGTTCACCTCCTGGGCGTTTGTATCATAAGTTGTATCGTTTCATCATGTTTCATCATGTTTCATCATGTTTCATCATGTTAGGATTTCTCAGATTCTCATAGTCTTTACATCCTGACGGTCGTGCAAAGCCCGCCTCTTTGCAATAGAATGGAGATCTCTCCCTGTTCCAACCTCGGAGCACAGCTATGTCAAGCTAAGTAAAGCTCTGACGCAGGGAGCAGCCAACAAATCCAACAGGTCTCAAGGTTCCAACAGGCTATAGCGCAAGAAAGCAGCAAGCCAAACCATCGTGCAACCTGCAAGATTAGGTTTGTGGACGTTGGTGACGTCGGTCAATTCTTGCATCTTTCCTATGGATCCTCTCCAACGACTCCAACATCCGTGGATATTCGAACTTGGTCCAGAGCCTAAACTTCGGTGACTTCTAAGTGACTTCTAAGTGACTTTTGTGATGTCAGGCCTTTGCGACATCTGCGTAGCGCTTCTTTTCCTCCGCTTCTGTTGCCTCCTGGGCCTCTTCAGACTGGCTTTCGCCTGGCCTTCGACAAAAAAGGAACAGATTGATTGAAATTGCACGTATCTGTGATATCTACAAACTGACTTTGAAAGCTTTGAATCTCTTTAGTCCTTATACATGTGCATTGCTCTTGGAATTCCAAAGTTTCTCAGTTTTGCTCTTGAACAGGCCTTGCATTTGCAGGTTTTGCTACCCAATAGCCTGTAAACTTACGCACCTGAGCAGTCAAGGTGCCTTCAAAATGCACATGAAGATCATCTACGAATATTTACGATGATGAGTTTCTTTGTGATATGACCGAAGGAGACTCTGAAAAGGCTCAGGAGACAACCCCCAGGCAGACCTAGCTTATCTTATGATATCTTGAGAGCATTCAATTTTCTGCTGCCTTCGACTTGTTGCCCTTTTCATCCTCAGCATGTAGTCTTGAATTGACATTCTTGTGTTGCCACTTTCAACCCATGGCGACCCATGGTCTTCTGGATCTGCGAGCCTCTTCTAAATGAAATCTCTCTGGTCCCTCATCTCCCGACAAAGGCAAGGCACCTCGATGGTCTCCAGGTGCAAGCTGCCCTGGCCAGGGGGTCACAGCCATTGATTTCTACATATCTGCGTTTCAATGCTGACTATGCTGACGTATTTCTAAAAATTCAAAAAACTTTGATATATATTATATATATATCATACCAGTAGTACCGCACGAGGCGGTGGCGGAAGTTTGAAAGATAGGAAACCTATAGGAGAGGTTGGTTGCTGTGAATGATGGGTGGCAGAGCGAACCCATTGATGAACCGACAAGCGGTTGGAGGCAGCGCAATGTAGTTGTAATGTAATGTATTCGTAGTTGTAGTTGTAATTGTAGTTGAAACGTAATGTAGTTGTAGCTGTAGTCGTAGTTGTGGTGCAGTGCAGTTTAGTGTAGTGTAGTTGTAGTTGTTGTAGTTGTTGTTGTAGTTGTTGTTGTAGTTGTAGCTGTAGCTGTAGCTGTAGCTGTTGTAGTTGTAGTTGTAGCTGCAGCTGTTGTAGTTGTAGTTGTAGTTGTAGTTGTAGTTGTAGTTGTTCTTGTAGTTGTAGTTGTAGTTGTAGTTGTTGTAGTAGTAGTAGTAGTGGTAGTGGTAGTGGTAGTGGTAGTGGTAGTGGTGGTAGTAGTAGTCTTCGTCGTAGTCGTAGTCGTAGTCATAGTCGTGGTTGTTGTTGTTGTTGTTGTTGTTGTTGTTGTTGTCGTCGTCGTCGTCGTGAGAGCGGGAGTGGGAGCAGGAATGGTTGTTGTTGCTGTTGTTGTTGTAGTGAGAGTGGGAGTGGGAGCAGGAGTGGTAGTTGCTGTGGTAGTGGCAGTTGTAGTTGTAGTGGTAGTTGTAGTTGTGTTGGTAGCTGTAGTTGTGGTGATGGTGTAGTCGTAGTTGTAGTGGTAGTGGTAGTTGTAGTGTACTTGTAGTTGTGGTTGGTGGTAGTTGTAGCTGTAGTAGTGGTCCGAGCATGTGGTGCTTTTAACACTTTCACTTCCAAATGTGCTTCGGGCCACAGCGCCGTGCACTTTTTCGACATCTCAACTTCCAAAAATGCTCGGAACGTGACAGCTTTTAACACTTTTTACTTCCAAATGTGCTTCGCACCACAACGCCGTGCACTTTTTCCACATCGCAACTTCCAAAAGTGCTCCGAGCCCGACAGTTTTTAACACTTTTTACTTCCAAATGTGCTTCGCGCCACAACGCCGTGCACTTTTTCAACATCTCAACTTCCAAAAATGCTCCGAGACCGCCAGTTTTTAACACTTTTTACTTCCAAATGTGCTTCGCGCCACAACGGCGTGCAATTTTTCATCGCTCATCTGCCCAGATGCCTCCGCACCCGCCGCTTTAGCGAGCCTACTTTTCGACCCTCCTGAGCCACAAAACATTGGTAAGCACACAGTGTTTCGCGACTTTCCTACCTTTTTCGCGCACCTGCATCTCTTCTCTTCTGACTTTCTCATCTTCTGACCTTCTCCATCTTCTGACTTCCTGCCTGGCTGTGTTATTCTATCTGTCCATATTGTCGGAAGGTTTAGCTTCTAAACTTCCTTCGATTATGTGTACATGTAAGATTCAAACAATTCTTCGGTTCTTTCTCAGTTTTCCCAGGCGCACCCATGGTTGCGCCCAGCCGCTGGTTTTGCCCAGCTGCCGATCTCCACTGTAAAGCTCAATCTGGTACCTGTGCTTCCAAGCTCGGCAGATCCAAAGGTCATCTGTTGCACGTTGCATTCTGCTACTTTCTCATGATATCATTTCTCAAATATCTATTTATATGTGTATACATAATTATTGTATAGTTAAAAATATATACATATTTGACTAATTAATTGCAGTATCTATGGGTATTTATAAATGTTGCAACTATATGCAATTGTGTCATCGCATGCTACTTGTCATGAAAAATCCATGACATCACACCTTCCATACCTGCGTTCCTTCCCCTGATCTGGATCTGGTTGCTACGGGTCACCAGGGCCCAGCCGTGTTCTCCCGCAGCTCGACGTTCAGACGCTTTGCTGCACGCTGCAAATCTGCTGAAGTGAGCACCTGGAGATAGCAAATGACAACAAGTCAGGTGCAAGACACAGCTTCGCATGCAGAAATATGCAGAAATATGTTTGAAGATGCGTTGAAGACTTTTGACATCTTGGATCTCAAAGTCCGCATTCTGCCGCATTCTGCTTTTTGTCCTCCTGCACTCTCCATGTGCCTTTTGGCGTTGCTCTGCTGATCATAGCTGATCATTCTGATTTCAACCGTCCACGGTTTGTACAACAGTGAATCTTGTGAGGAAATTTGTCTGAAGCGCTTCCTGTTTCTTTTGGCGTTTCACTTGAACGAAGCTTCAGCCAAGCACTCAGACACTCAAAGCCTTCTTGATTGCCTGTGAAAGGTCCAGTGAACTGCGCCAAAACTTACCAAGCTAATGGCACTGCCGTATACCTAGCAATTTGCCAATATGACTTGACTATACTTGACTGATATGTCACTGATATGTCATTACAAACTTGGCATGGAGGCCAGTCCAACTTCTCCCCACATCCTTCGTGTTGCTTCGTGGCAACAATTCAAAGTGCAGCAAAATGAAAGACATTCACCGGTTCAAAGAAAAAAAGCAGCTCAAAGGCTCAAAGTGGCTCAAACTGGCTCAAACATGCAGGGAGTCCAGTGCAGTCTCTGCGACGCACCTGCTCTGCGTCTGAACAACCTCTCTCCTGGAAATAAGTGCAGACTGAAGACATGATCTTACGTGAAACATATTGAAACATGCCCAAGAATTGACACATTCTGAAGTCACAAAGATTGTCCAATCTCCTCAGCAACTTGCAAAGCTGTCTGGTTCTCAAATTTGAAGCTGAAAGCCACCACATGCGCCTCAAGTGGAAAAAGTGGGAAGTCCGCCGCAAGTGTCACATCTCGTCACGATATGTCACAATATGTCACAATATGATCCAAGAGCCTCCACAAATGCAGGGTGCTCCAGGATGCTGGTACAAACAGAGCCTGACGTTGTATTCGATGGAGATTGACAGTTTCACATCGGTCTTTTCCCAATTCACATGAGATTTCAAGAATCAATGGAACTACTTTAAAGTTTCTTCGCAAAAAAAAGATCTCAGTAGCAAAAAGTCACATGGTTCGGCGATGAGCTGTGTTCACAAAACCAATGAAGACAGTTGGAGCATATGTCTCCACACGGCGTGCTCTCAAACAGCTGGAAGGCCCTCTATTCATCAACTCTGGTAACTACGCATGACAACATTGTGATTAGTTTGTATGAGTTTTATGGTGTGAGACATTCTGCTATTTTTTGCTGAAATTTCCCACAGCTTCTCTCGGAATCTGTCGCGAGAAGCTGAGACTCCGACCCAGATTTGAAGCTGCTGCCCAGTGCAACGCAGTGGCTCCCCACTTGTCCTGTCACAAAAAGCCTTCAGCTCATCAGGGCAAAAAGAAGCAAAGAGCAATCCACAAAGCCTTCTCGTGTTTCGAGACATCGCAAAATGAAAAACACAATAGCAACATATAGCAACACATAGCAACAGGACATTCGGAACATTTTCCAACGTCAGGCCAGGCGGCCAGGTCCTTCGAATTCACCTGTGTGAACTCTGGGTGGTCCAAGATCGCCTCGCGCGTCGGGGACACACGTCTAACATGTGGAGCATGACCCTCGCGGCAAACCCTCAGAGTGCCTTGTGTTTACCTCAAGTTTCATGGTTTATCACCCTTTTCCCAAGATTGCCTTGCACACTGCAACCATGCCATTGGAGGCTGCCAGCGAGAGGATAGTGTAGCCAAACTGCGCGACGCAGAAATGGGCAGGAAATACAAAAAGTGAACTCCGAAGAATTCAGATTCAGTATCTGACTGTATCTGACTCATATCTACAAGTGAAAAACAAATGATGGTCCTGCTCCTGTCTTGCCACTGTGAAAGTTTGGTCCGGGCCCGTCCTGATCAATTGCATTGACTTCGGTGAAGTCCTCTCTGTTCAGAATATTGAGGCAAATATCCTGGCGCAAAACTGGGAGGTACGAAGGCTGCTTTCTGCCTTCTGATGTTCGTTTCGAAAGGCACCAGAGGTTTCGGCACCACAACTGTGAATCTTTCAGATCTGCCAGATCTCTCACCATGTTCGATATTGTTTGATTATGTCTATCATGTTTATGTTTCATCATGTTCAATGGTCCAACTGATGAGTCAGTTAAGCTAGGCCCAGGCTGTTGGAACCGGGGAGCGATAAACGGCGATCAATGGTTTAAACGTGGACCAAGCTGGACGAAGCAAGGAGGCCAGACGCAGACGCCCTGAGCCAAGCCCAGGCTGCACATGACCAGCCCTGGCTTTTGCTCCACTGAGCAAGTCGTTCAATAAACCGAGTAACCGAGTTCAAGCGATTTATCAAACTCCATATAATACAGAATATCTAAGTATAATATTGATATATGATATGTATGATATGTATGTCTGTGCATACATATATATATATATATTATGTATATATGATTATATATGTATCCATATCAAACAAATATAAACCAATATCATACGTAGCTGAGTTGTAAACCGACTCAAGCCATATATTTCAGCCCATAGTTCAGCTCATTTTGCTCTTGGTTTCAACGAACGGTTCAACCCTGCGCTGCGGATGATTAGACACAACATGCAAGGCGAGACAGCATGGTGGAGACAGCATTGTCATTAATGACCTGTCGCGGGGAGTTGCACACGCCACGGGCAGACCGGTCTCAACCGTAGCATCTCAAACTTCAGAAGGGCAGACGACAGCCGGGTCTCAACTCAGACAGCTTCCCTGGCTTTGACTCCCACGAAACAGGGAGTGCGGTTTTCTGGGTCATGACATGTCATGACCATGTTACGATGTTCATACAACAACAAACACCGACAAATCGACACTCGCAAGAAACTCCTCTGGCATCTTTTTCAAGATGCAAATGTGTACAGCGGTTCGTTGTTCTGAGTCCTGCATGAGCAACAAATGTGCAGGAAAAGATCGCCGTGATTCAGAAACCAAAAAGTACAGACTTTGCGGTTAGAAATCATGAAGCAAAGCTCTCCTTGTCGTCCATTCGGTTGAAATCCTGGAACGTTCACAGGATTTGCTCTCAGGGAACCAAAAAACATGTCAAATGTCCTTAGGACTTACCCATAATCTACCATAATCTACGACAGTCACAATCTCATCCTTTGAAATTGCCATTTGATGTAACATCTGTAGACACGTGTAGACATGTGTCATCTCAGGTTTGTGTGCCGGGCCTTGTGGGCCAGCAATGCCCTGCACTTTCTTTCATCCTTCTGAGAAGCTGCCGCGACGAAGACTCCAGGCTCCTGTGAAGCATGGCACATGCTTCGCACATCGTACATGAAAACTTGGAAGCGCTCCACGGGCTCCTGAACCTCCTGAGAATTCAGAACTGGTAAGTCCTGGCAGTGCTTGTAGCATCTTGTAGCTGCCCCTTTCAGAGTTTTTCAGTTGTCCCATCTTACAATGTTTTCATGCACCATCATGCACCTTCAAATCATCAAGACTTATGACTACGTTTTAAGTCTGCAGAGAATCCTGTTTTAAGACAATGGGTCAGAAACTGATTCCAAAGTTCCATGAATTTCCTGTTGCACTTGCAGACTGCCACGCCGTGAGTCCTGTGTCAGCGGTTTGCCTTTCCCGAAAGATTTGCCCTTGGCGGCTTTGCCCTTGCCCCGTGATCTGGACGGCACAATGCCGGGGTTTGCCACACTCGCCATGCCAGGAACAGCTGGAACAGCCGGAGCCGAGCCAAACAACGACTCCAAACCAGGAATCGAAGCCAGACTTTCCAGGCCCGGAATGGAACTTAAGGAGCTCAGATCCAAATTTCCCAGATTCAGAGCTCCCAGATTGATATTTCCCAAACCTAAACTGGTCAACGCTGCTTGCAATGCTGCATCCGTCCCAGCTGTGGCTGGGGGTGCTGCAGGTGCTGCAAGTTGGCCCAGTGCTGCCACGGCAGCCCAACCTGCCCGGCACAAATTGCGTCGAAATTCAACAGCGAAAGTTTGAGATCCGCAATACATGCGGCTACCATGGAAAGTGGAAAAGGATAGAAAAGGATAGAAAAGGTAGAAATGGAACAAGCATGGAAAAAAATGCATGGAAACAAAACTGTCTGAAAAACAAATGATTTGGATTGATTTGGATCTTTTGAAAGGCGATCTGAGGCCTTGGCTGTCGTTCGTTGGAGCCGGAGCGGGTGCAGCTTGGAGCGCTGGAAGGTGTCCTGGAAGCCCCGGTAGTGTGGCCATCGGCATGGCTCCCATTGCTCCCATCGCCATGCCAGGGGCCGGGGCCATGGCCGGAGGCAAAGTTCCCATGGTCGGCATGGCCATGGATGGCGCCATCGCCATGGAGGGCATGGCCGGTGTCATACCAGGCATGGCCGGTGGCATCTGTGTCATACCAGGCATGGTTGGCCACGAGCCCATTTGAACTCCACCACAAGGCATACCAGGTGCACCAGGTATGGTGCCAGGAGCCGTGAAGCCCACAGGTGGCACAGTACCTCCAAACAAGAAATCTCGTAGAAATATGTAGAAATAGCTGATATACTGACAAAACCCTTCAACTTTTTTTATCAGAATCAATTTGATTGTGCAAGCTTTCAAGTTTATATTCCTTGCCTGGGTATGGAGCCACAGCACCCACCTTCGCTTGGTTTCAACTGAAGCTGAACCCTTCAAATTCCTCAAAAACTTCGAGTGAAAGTCTGAGTCTCTAGCTGCTGGCGCTCGCGGTGCCGGTCCATAGCCAGACATGATGGAGATTGATCTGGACTCAATTGGGGCTAGTACTCTCCTGGTCTGCACCGTTTGAAACTTGTTTCTAAGATTCAAACCGTTCAAATTACACTCAGTTTGAGGGTGTTGTGGAGACACGTGCGCTGTAGGCTTGATGCTTTCGGGGATGACCAAACGAATGCTACACCCTGACTGATCCCGTGATGAAGCTAAGCAAACAGCTGCAGCGAGGTGCAGATTTTAAATGTAATACACTGCGCATTTTTCGCTTTGAAAACTTCGTCTCCATATTCCACCGACTGAGTTTTGAACATCTTCTTTGGGGAGCTCCGGCTGAGAGAATGCCCTCCACAAAAAACAAAGGCTGCTTTCCAGACTTGGTTGAGGCATGTTGAAGCGCTTTCTGGAAACGGGGAAACCATAGGAAAAACAGGTTATACAGGGCTATCCTGTTGTTTCCGCAATCTGTAAACCAATTCGATGACCTGGCCATGCGGTCATGAATCTTCAGTGCGGTCTGAAAGCCGAAGCTGTCTTAAGCATCGAGACAGCTGAGAGCCTGTGAATGCCAAGTATGATCGAAACAGCCAGAAGTACCGATAGCCTGGCAAAATCTTCGCCGGCAAAAACTCACGATTCGGAGAATTTCTTGGGGTTACGAACAATGTTCGGATGTTTTGATGTATAAACTTCATCAACCTACATATATATATATATATATATATATATATGTTGAACAAAAAACAAGCTTTCAACAAGAGTCTTCTTTGCTGGCCTGCGCACTCCCAAAGAGAGAGGCATACGAAGCATCTCAAATCCAAAACAGGTCAGGAAAGTGTCACTGGGTTTCCACGGTCGTTGAAGTTGGGGTTTCCTGCATCTGGTAGACCCTGTGGTTCTGCGCTGCTCTTTTGTGTGCTGCAACACAGCCGGGATTGGAAACGATTTGCATGATATTGCATGATAGAATCTAGGTTTGTAGCGGGTGAGAGAAGTTTGCCCTGCAAGTTGGGTAAGACTCGGTATGACCTACTTTCTGATCTTTCTCCAGTTTTGGCATGCTCTGTCCTGTGACTTTGGACATCTTTAGACCATGTTCGATTTCGGGCCTTTCAGCTTCCACAGCTTGTTGAGTTGTGTGAACGAACACAAGAATGAGGCTTTCATGTCATTATGTCTCCTGTGAGGTTTTGAAGGTGTCAACCTTCAATATCTAGGCTTCAAAGTGTTCTATCATCCAATGATGTGAGCAGAATTCAGCACTTCCATGCAACAACGGTTCCGCTCAACGGTGCAACGGTCTTGTTTTTTTGGAATTTGCGACGTTTCATTGTCAGCGATCTTCCGACGTTTTGCGGACTTCTGCTCAGTTGGATCTTTGGCACCAGATCCATCAGTCACCTGCCGGCTGGGACTTTCATTTTCAACAACTCCAACTTGTTTTTTTCCTTTTTCTTTCAGACCTCAAAATGTGAATGTTCACACTTTTTTCACATGTTTTTTCAGATACATCTGCACATGATGTACATATCATATATTGGTATGTGCGTAATATCATATACGGATGTATACGGTGCATACGGTACATATATGACATTATAATAGTTCTAAAAATCATATTTGTATAGATGATATTATATACATATGTATACTAACTATAACGTCATCATACATGTCTGTCGCTTATAAGTGAAAAGCTGTTTTCACATGTTTTCAATATGAAAAGATGAGGTTCATGTTGATCACCACATGTTGATCGCAGCGCCTTCAAGAGTTCCATGACCACTTTCTGTCCGAGGCATCGGAGGGAATTCACCTGCTTTTGTGGCAAAAAATAGGTTTTAGCCATGGTGAATAATGGTGATGAATTGTTGATTACCATCTTGTTTGTCGTTTCATGATGTTTCATGATGTTTCACGATGGAAGGCTGCAGAATGTCGGGATTTTCGCTATAAATTGGACATAATCTTAGCATCTTGGTCTCTGTGCACCTTGTGCCGGAAGCTGCGGCGCAAATGCTGCTGCGCCTGGCGGCGTCCGGTGGATTTCGGGGGTTTCGGAGGCAGACGGGCGATTCGGCCTGCTGCAGGGGAAGTGCTGGAAGCTCCTCAGTGGTGAAAAGTAGTGGGGGAAAGGTGGGAATGGTGGGAAGGGTGGTTTGAAAAATCACAGAGATATGCTGTAGAAGAAGCAAAAGCAGAGAAAGAAGCAGCAAACTCATCCACTGCTCTTGCTCCTTACGAATAGCCTGTAGAAGGCTTTCCCTTGTCACCTCAATGCCAGACCCGACATCCCATGCTGACAAATGGATCTGAAAATGGGCCCCTAAGTCATCCATTAGGATTTTGCATAAACATGCATAAACCATCCAGCTATTGGACCCCAATGCTAACCCTCACCATGGGACCCATTGGATCTGGCCTCATCTCCACCAGACTTCAGGAGATTGTTCAGTGCATTGTCAAACCTTCCACCGCTTTGTCAATGGACAGGACTGGGGTGCCGCCCTAAAAAATGTCTGGAAAAGGATTGGAAACTTGAAACATCTTGAAACCATATCATGTGTTTGTTTTCGGAAAGAACATCAGAATGTTCATCGGAAATCATCAAGTGATTGATCTCAACTGTGTGGTGCACAGTGGACGAAATTTGGCCCTGGCACTTTATCTTTTCCTTCACAGCAAGGCCACGAGCCAGTGCCTCCTGCAAGCTCATCAGATGCTAAAAAAATCACAGAACTAAAGTGTCGAAAAAAAAAACACAGCAACAGCAAAGAATTCCAGGATTTTGAGATATTTTTCTAAGATTTTCTAAGGTTTTTAATTTTCTTTCTATTCTCTTGTGTTCTTGCGAAAATGGCTGTCCTTTGAATTGGCAGAGAAAAAGTTCAAAGTTCGCTCTGCGAGGACTTTTCTGGCTGCGCCCTGAGAGTTGCAGGAGTGGAGAAATGTGGATCGATTCAATCGATTCTCTGTGCGTACGGTTACGAAGTCGATTACTATCAGCTGTTCTCAGCTGTTCCTCAGCTGTTCTCAGCTGTTCTCAGCTGTTCTCATCTGTTGTATCGTTGAGACCCCGGAGCCTTCTCCTTCCATTTCTCGAAAATCGGATTCTTTTGCATTGCTCGGAAGAGCCCAAAAGGTTTCCAGTGCTGCAATCAGCTTGGGATCATGAAATTTCAATGTTTCTTTCCAACAGTTGACAAAATAGTTGACTCGTCTGATCAGCAATGTGCCGAACTTTACTGCTCAATCCTTCTGCACCGGTCTTAGAGAAACACGGTGTGGAATGTGGCAAAAGGCCGAGATGCTACGGCTTGACATATTGTGACTAGCTATGGCTTGAGCTTTAAAATCTTACAGCGAGTAAATGCCTGGGTTGAAGTGATTACAGAGCCTGAGCTCGTGAGAAACAACATGAAATCAGCAGAAACGAAATGCTGATATGCACCAGTCGCTCTCACTGCTCTGCAGAACCACTCCAAAACACTTCACACCAAGTCACACCAATCCTTTCCAGCAGAATGAGCTGCGCACAGCTTAGCGCAGTCCATTGAAAAGTCCGTTCGAAAGCATTGGCTCTACGTTGTGTGGCTCTGCCATCGTTATGTCACGATGGCATATCATGGCCATGTTCCAGGCACTTTGGCTCTGCAGATGCCTGCGGTCCAACGCTAGCTGAAGCTGAACGTCGCTGAACACAGGCTCCGTCTTTGGAGACATGGTTTCTGTAGTTGGGAAAGAAGCGATTCAACGTGATCCAAAAATGCATCACATAAAATCACTGAGAGATCTTTACACTGTAAATCACCGTAAAATCTGCAAAATACACTAAATTTGCCGCAAGTGCTCCCTCAGTCTTTGAACGAAACTTTCCACTTCGCCGACTCGATCCTTCGATATCTTGTAAACGAAAAAAAACTCAAAATCAGCTGCGCTCAAAATGACTTGCATGGAGTTGCATGGAGAGTGAGATGAATTCGAATGAATTTGATGAAGTTTCAAGCGACTTGGTGCAACTTGTCCTTGAACTCCTTTTTGATCTTCTCTGTTCTGTCACGGACGTCATCGGAATAGTCTTTCAGCTCCTTTCACTCACAATACAAATGATCTGATTCCCATGCTGTCAGCTAGTGGGGATTCAGGGATCTTCCATTTCAAGTTTCTCTAAAATTTAACAGAATTTCCGGTTCAATGCAACTTGGCGCTTTTGGAAGGGGGATTGCAGCAGGGCATCCCATGGTTTTTGCTGCGGTCCTGCCGCAGTCTTTGTTCCCTGGTGTCAGACCTGAGCAGAACGCAGTCATCCCAGCAGATCACAATCGCAATAGCCTGGAAATCCATCAGAATTCTGCACAGGAAAAACATCTTGTGATTCTGCGTCTTCAAAATGCCTCAGAAAATCTGTTAGAATTCAATCCTTGCAGTGCTGCTACCACCCAATTTGGTGCAGTTGCACTGTGATGTCACAAGTCGCACCATGTCGCACCTGCTGATCAAATCTTTCTCCAGCTTTTGCAGCTTCAGATCGTCGACTTTCGCCTCCAACAGCTGCTGAAGCTTCTCCTCAAGGCCCTGCGCGTCAAGCGCGGTAAGCGCAACTTGCTCGCAACTGAAGATACAAAAACACTCTGGCATGACATATGAGATACATATAGATACCTTATAAATATATTATATTATATTCATAATTCATCATAATTTATGAATCATCATTAATTGACATGACATCTCGCAACAATCTCAAAAAAAAGAACTCTTGCCTGGACCTGTCTTTTTGCACTCTCTTCCATTTTCACTTCGAGCTCACGAGCCTGGCATTCAGATCTCTGAAATCTCTGCAAGATCTTACAACTTTCTAAGTCCGCTGGTAGGAATCTGCAGAATCCTAGGAATGCTGAGCTGTCGAGCTTTTGAGCCTCGCGTTTCAGGTTGGCCCTTTCTTCTCTCGTTTTTTGCCTTTCTTCCTCACGAAGCTTTCAATTGTGGCTGGCGACCCCACTGACCCTACTACGCCTCCATTTCGTATCCACTCCGCTGGATGAACTCCTGAAACGAATCCCATGGCAGGACGTGGAATTCACCGAATCACATGGACAGAGTATCCCAATGTTTTTGTACGGCCTTGGTCCGCTGCTCGGCTTCACTCACGCGGTTCTCCATCGGGACAAGCCGTGCCTGCACATTTCAGTGATTTGTGATTTGCTTCAGGAAAAAAATCAGGAAATGTGAGTTTCTCGTACTTTGTTACTTAATGATATCTTAGTCTTCCAGCATCGATGATCTTTATGGGCAAACTGTTGGATTTGAGCTTCACGCCTTCTGATCTCGCGTCTCACTTTCCAGCACCTGGCAACCATCGCAACTGGACGACTCGCAGGGAGAATCTGCAGAAAGCAGTCCGCAGAAGCCACCTCTCGCTTCTGCCGCTCTCCTTGAATCTCCTTCTGGATGTCTTTGATCTCTTGAGTCAACCTAGCGGTCGGGTGATCTTCAGCAAATCAAAAACCGTCAGTTCGTTCACAGTTTTCCGTTTTCCCAATTGTTTTTCCCACTGAGTCATTGTTTGTTGTTTCGCGGCTTCCCTCCAAAAAAAACGTCTCCCGTTTCACACGTTTCACGCGTGTTACGCCTGGTGCCGTCCACCTTGCTCCCCAGCTTAGCTTGAAAGTCGCTGGCAAAGCTATTGACCAAGCGGTCCAAATCGCTGGTCTTTTCAGCCATCTTTCGGTCCTTTTCCTCGGAGTCCTCCCAACTTCCCAGCAAACTTCCCAGGGGAAGAACAGTGAAATCCATGAAATCCATTGAAATCCCTGAAACGGATTGAAATGGATTGAAATGGGGCATGACATTGGCATGAGTTTTCCCGTTTCATCAAGTTCAGGCAGCTTTATAGTCCTTTGATGCTTTTCGATTGAAGGTGTCGAACTCCTTTTTCATCTCTGATTCCTGCAAATCTTGCTTCAACCAAATCCTCTGAGACATCCAGAATGCAAAGGTTTGCCGCACAACAAATAGCAAAGCGTACAGCAAAGCGTACAGCCCAGGGCGCTACAGCGGGGTCCATCTCGGCACGAAATTGTTCGATGCTTTCTTCCAAGTCCCTGCTGGCAGCCTGGCAACGGCATCGCCGATCCGCCGGGTCCACGTGGGTCTGCCGTATTCCGCTGCGTCCGTTGCCTTGACCTTCTCGAGCACGAGATTCTCCGCCTGGAATCGCTGGAGCAAAGGTAAAGCCTCCTCAAACTAGGCCTTGTCCCAATTCAAATTGCAAATAGCTGGAAGAAAACATCAGAAAATGAGGTGTTCAAAAGGTTTTTCAGGCCTACGCTACGAGTGAATATTCAAGAATATTCAAATAATCGTAAGTGATGAATCGATGACTCTCTGGGCTCTTTGACACGGTGACCACTGAGAACTGCCATTGACCATGACCATGCGAGGAGTAGGACTACTTTGACAGCCTTGAAAGCCAGTATAGAAACTGGAAGAGTTCAACAAAGAGACTTGCTTGCATGTTATTGCTTGTTATTGTATTTCACTAGCTCCGAGTTGGAGAAGCAGTCGGAAGCGCGGTTCGCAACTGTCGGTTTTTGCAAACACCCTTCCTTGCTGCCTTGCTGTTTTCCTCTACTTGAAACACCCTATATGCTTCTGCCAAAAGGCGCGTCAGGAAACAGTCTAGAGATTTAACTTGAGCATATGGCCTGCTGGCCGCCATTTCAAGACCAATGCTTCATGTTGTTCTGTGGGAAGCCCCACCTGTTTCAATGATGTCCTGGTATGTCCTGGTTATCTACGCTTCAAGTCACCAGAGTCACCAGAGTCACTGAATTTCTAGATTGTTGCCAGCGCAATTTGGAATTTTGAGCCGTTGCTTGGGCATTGGAGCAAAGGGCTGCATGTTCAGGGTTCGTTTCGAAACTCTAATCGGTCATCAAATGTATTGCTGGCAGTAGATCCCTTGTGCCAACATGCTGCCAACAAATACAGGACAGTACAAGCTCTACAAGTCAACCGTGTCAGGCTTCGGAAAGTTGGGATTCCTAAACATCCCAATAGAATCCGATGCTCCACTACTCCAATAATCCAATCATCCCAAAAAGCCAATAATCCTAGGTCTCATAGCAGAGGCAATCACGGCAATCACGGCAATCGACTGCCGCCTGCTTGAGGGTTTCTTCTATCGGCTGGAGCTTTTTACAATCCTGGCGCCAAACTTGTGATGGCTCAATGCACCTTGGATTGTTCAGGTGAACAGGGCCAATTTTGCAAATTGGTACAAGCATGCATCTTAAACCTCGCCCTGTAATGGACTGCATGTTCCACCTGCGTACCAATGCCAAGGTTGTATGAGATTGTGTGCATCTGCATCTGCAAACCGACCAACAAAAGACCCTGCTGCGCTTCTCGTGTCCTCCCGAAGTTTCTCGATTTCTTCTTGCAGCTTCCTATTCAGCGCATCTGCAGAATCCTGGGGCAGACCCCCCACAACGGAAGAGCAGAGGAAATATGAAATATCCGCTGTCTCTGTTCAGAACCCAGCTTGGAACGGCTGCAACCTGTTGATTTCTTGTACAGCATCTGATCAAGATTCTCTGATTCCCCAAGGCTTGCCAAATTTTGCCAACTTTTTCTCAGGTTCGAAACTTGTTTTCTTCCAGCTTTCGTCCACTCTTGCCTTTTCCCAAAATTAAAGAACCAATCCCTCAAATCCTTGCACGCATCCTGAATTGCCGGAATGTCAAAGGAAAACAATATATGCTGCCAAATGCGTTTTCACAAAAAATGAAACAGATCGCTAGACCAAAGCAGCAAGTGGCACTTCTTGGAAACATTGTGCCCGTCTCTATTGGCACGTCCATGAATTGTGTGTTTCACAACACTTTTTGAAGACTTGATCTTTGGTGCTGCCTTAGATCCTTCGAAACTGTCTTCACCTTGTCTTTGAGAACTTGGAACCGCGTGTTGCGCTTTTGGGCTTTTGGCTGCTGCTGGGAATCTTAGCTTCATCTGCTCTAAATCTGCTCTGCGACCTCTATGAGAGGGGCTGGGGCCGCAAAAACATTAAAGCTGAGGGCCTGTCCTGTTTGCAGTTTATGATCCGCAACCCATCATGTGGTATCTGTCTTTCCCATCTCTGTCCTCCTGAAGTTTCTCCATCTCTTCTTGCAGCTTCCTATTCAGCGCATCTGCAGAATCCTGGGGCAGACCCCCCACAACGGAAGAGCAGAGGAAATATGAAATATCCGCTGTCTCTGTTACCACAATTGGGATATGTCAGAAGGTCTCGCAAAACCTAGATTGCAGCCTGCCACCTTGTAAAGTTTGAGAAACACGTCTTTGGCTAGCTGTTGACAAGCTTTTAGACTCCATCTCTTCTCTGAATGGATTTTAGTCCATGTGCCACTAAGTTTCAAATCTACCCTTTCCTGGATTTGCCATCTTGCTCCTACAATGTCGCAAGTAGATACACAGGTCTTGTTTCCTCGGAACAGCTGGTATAGAGTCCAGATAGGCAGGGCGCTACTGACAACATCGAAATATTCGTAGCAGACCCAGCCCGCATACAATGTCCTCCTGAAGTTTCTCCATCTCTTCTTGCAGCTTGCTATTCAGCGCATCTGCAGAATCCTGGGGCAGGCTCTAAACAATAGGCAGAACTGCAGAGAAAATATCTGCTATCTCTGTTCACTTCAGGCCTTTGTCATCCTTTCCACATCCTCACAGCAGCCCAGGCACATGAAGACTCAGCAACAGTGGAATGATCCGGGAATTCTCTTTGCCCAAACGAAGACCACGGAATGGCTACAGAATGGCTACAGAATGGCTACGGAATAGTTGGTGGCACGTTTGAATTTCAGGTCTCCTTCTTCACTTGCGCAAGCTCTTGCCTCACAATTTTCAAGGCCTCTGCATTCTCCTCCGGGGATGTGATATGTCACTGGCAAACAACAGCATCCAGCCACGGCCTTTGTCATCGTGTTTTTCTCCAATTCCTCAGAAACGCAAAATCAGGGCTTGGATGGCTTGGTAACTGTCCTAATTTCGCAAACATCCAACTGATCCAACTGTTAGGGATTTAATCACCCCAGACCCTTGAAAAATCACCTGTATATCAAGCTCAATCAACTTTCGGAGTCAGTGCCACTGGAGGTCCAAGGTCTAAGTCCAAAGTCGCTCTCTGGTGCACGTTACGCACGTTGCAACATCGCTTAATTCAGCCGTGCATCCCATGTACGAAACCGCAGCTCCTGAAGACGACATGATTTTCGACTAGATGCAACACGATGCAACAGGTGTTATCAAAATTTGTCAAATTATACTGTACTCTTGAAACCAACCCGATCCAACCCACAAACCCCAATGCACATCACGTAAAAGACGTAAAAGCCGTTTGCGAAACAACTTGTTAGTCTGGCTTTTTTTTCTCTGCCATACCACAACATTGTAGCCTGTGGAGTCCACACTCCCCACTTCACCCTTCATACTCCATGCTCGACACTCCACACTCCACACTCCACACTCGCTCCAACCCCCAGACCCCAAAGTTAAACAAGAACCCTTCGCTACGTATTCGTGAAAAAAAAGGCACACATATCAGCGCACAGCAAAACTGCTCCAGATCGGTCTGCTTGTGCTCCATAATTTGCAGCCTGCCCATCACTTGACCCCAAACACTGTATCAGTTCCATGTCTTCCATTCTCGCGTCAAAAAAATCCATGAGTCTCATACAGCTTGACGATGCTGGACGATGCTGGACGATGCTGGACGATGCTGGACGATGCTCGACTTCGCAACCTGCGACTGTTGTCGTCGTCACCAGAAACCCGTGCCCGGGTCTCAGTGGCCAGCACAGACTTGATGCTGTTCACCTGACTCAATCAACTCCATCGACTCAATCACCAAGGATTTTGACATATTTTGACTCAATTGACCAAAGTCTATGAAACTAGTTGTACTAGTTGTCCTGAGAAAGGTCACAGACAGGCCCCAGTTTCATCATGGATGTTGGGAAATTTTGGGAAATATGTTTGAAATATGTTTGAAATATTGCCATCCCTGCCTTGTCATTGAGAACGGAGGCGGCAATTGTGCTGAGGGCTGGGTTTGTGCTTGAAATCAACTGAGACCTCGCAGACCGACCAAGCAGGCAAGTGCGGCAAGGACCAGGGGCAAAACGCTGCCATTTGGGGTGTCGTTTCTCTTTTTTGCGCGTCAATGGCAAACAATAAATGGCGTTCCCCTTTGGTCCACTTAGACTTTTTTGGAAGATGTCAAGGGAGTGACTTTCGCTGAGTCCTCCTACATCTCAACAGTCAGTTGCTGGATCTAGCCCTTGACCATTGCTTGCATGCACTGCATCACCGCATGCCTATCCATCAGCAATAGCTGGGCATTTCCACGACATTGCCACTTGGGAGTCGACCCAGGTTGAACATCAGACAGCTTTGGAACCTCAGAAATTCTTCCCAGCCTTTTTTGCACTGTAAGATCTCTAAGATGAAAACACTGGCACGAAGACAAGCGTGACATGCGCGACGAAGAAAAAACATCATGTGGCAAATCTGTAGTTTCGCTCACGCCTCTGTGAACCGCTGGTAGCCCGTCCCAACATTAGGCCGCGGGCGTCCCTGGCATCCCGGGCGTCCCGGGCGTCCATGCGTTTGATTTTGCTGCGGAGGCCATCCAAGTCCTCTGCTGATATCGGGATATATCGGGTGCAGCTATGGCAGCTATGGACTTGTAGCTGACATTAGCTGACTCTCAAACTGCCTCCATGGCAAGCCTTGACAATTTGTCAGAATGCGAAACAAAGGAATCATTGGAATCTAGGGGCGAGTTAAGAAAATGCAAGAGCCTCTGAGAGAGTCGTGGCAAACTTGCTGAGCTTGTCATAGACGGGCTCTGAAACCCTTGGCGAAATGCGCTCGGTTGGGACAGGCAAGTAGACCGTAGAGTTCCTGACAGCGACAATTGACTACATGCGAAACGGTTGCCAATGGTTGCCGACACAGAACGGTTGTAAGATGCAGAGATTTTTGTATCAAGTATCAAGTTGTATCCCACGTCCCATTGCCATGTCCGTGTCCCATCTCCGGTCCTTTGGGGAGTGCTGATGCGGACCCTGGAGCCCGGCGATCCGTCAAAGCTCACATCCACATCCATTGCGACGAGCCGATGACCGTCGATGACCCGACCCGAGCTGAGACCACGGTCGATGAAGGGCTCTAGGGCTCAAGGTATGCCAAAGGAAATGGAATGAAATTGAATAGAGAAACAAAAATCCTGACAAAAAATCAGTAAGAACAAGCGAATTCGCTGCAAGTACAGACATGTTCCAATCTTTGGAGAAAGCACCTGATTTGTCGCACTCAGGCTTGACAACCACCCTTTGTGCACTGTACCTTTTTGCAACGGCAAAGGAACATGAAGGAACAACGGAATCAAGTTTGCTGGCAATGGTACAACCATGTTTGCTCAGAAACGAAACCTTTAAGTTTGTCGCCTGGTATACAACCATACAACACAGTAGGTGGTCCGCTGCTTTTTGGCAATGCCATCGGCTGCATATCGGTCCACTGAGGTCTGCATTTTCAGGTCCAGTAGATGCCATTCCATCCAGATCCGTTTCAGTTCTGACCTTATGAGGCACGTCCGTCAGCCATGCCACCACTACGCTCTTGGATTCCTTCATTTTGGAGAATACAACGTATATATATATATTATGTGTATACATATATACATATATCTGGGTAAATTACAATAATTCACTAATTTGAATTAAGGCCATTTGGGGATGATTCCCTATACTAACCATATATTCCAGTGAGGTCACAGTGAGATTTAGGCATGTATGCTGTATCTGTATATGTACATGTGTACACGCACAATATGATATACACAATACACAATATGAATCAATATGATATACACATTATGATATACACACTGTAAATGTGTATAACGTGTCTAATATTTCACTTGGATACTGCATACATGTTCCTTTGCTACCATCGCCTTGCACTAGACAACTTAGGCTGCAGCCAATGGCATAGGTTTCGATGTCATCAATCTGAGTACCGACAAATTCAGTGACCTCGGCCCAACAAATCTCACATCATCCCCAGTTCCTCAGTTGCAACAAATTCTGGAAATTCTGAGTTCCTGAACTGCTTTGGCCTCGCCAATCACCACGTTACTCACAGAGCCGTAGAAAATGGACGCTCCGCTGATGATGGATTCCTCCACGCAAAATACCATTCTGAGGACAAAATAGGATATGGATGATGGATGGATGGATGGTGGATGGATGTGGATATATGCATTGGATATATGCATTCCCTGCGAGACGGAATGAGAATCAAATTGAGCAGATTGAACAGATTGAACCGGCAAAATGATGCAAAATCAGTGGCACAGTGAGGAGACGACGGAGACAACGGAGACAATTGGGCAAGACCCTGCCGGGACGACTTCAACAGGATGACTGGGAAACCGACCGTTGCATCCATACTGGGTCCGACGACATCGGGCATCATGTTCCGCTCAAACATGAATGCCCTCGGCACAGCACCAAATTGGGTGCAAATGGGATCTCAGCACTTAGATCGATCTCTTGCAGGATACGATGGCCCGGTATGGCTCATGGAGTAGCAACGAAGCCCTATGAAATCTGACAGGTTCCCATAGGTTCCCTGATTTTCCGATGACATCTCATTCTTTTGGGATTTTTTTTGATATCTGAATGCTATTTGTCGTTCTTTTTGGATCAATCGATGGTCCATGGATGGTCCATGGATGTCCATGGTCTCTCTGAGCATCTCCACGGCTTCTTTATCGCAATGCCATCTGCAAGGTCCAACAAGGAGGCAATGGCCTGGGATAAAGTCTGAAGAGCTCGGACTTCTTTTGCACGACTTTGGAACGGAAAAACATCAACAGTTATAAAGAGTCATAAGGAGTCATAAGGAGTCATAAGGAGTCATAAGGAGTCATAAGGAGTCATAACGACTTTGAACTTCTTTGAACTTCGCAAAAAACTGTGCTGATAGCGACTCAACCGACTCGGCCAAGGGACGTCAGATCCCTGGCTGCTGTCGAGGTCCTTCGAGGCAGTGGCTGTGGCAGCAGTGGCTGCGGTCGCGTCTCTCAAAATAGCAAAGTGTAGAAAATGTAGACGGTATGACGACAAAAATGTCTACGATGTCTACGATGTCTGCGGTATGTAGCAGACTCATGCAGAAAGCTGGACTGCAGCTCCAGTCTCCTCACACCAGGACCAAACAATGTAGATCAAGTACAAAGCTACGATGATGGAGACCTTGGCCCATTCGCCCCATTCGCCCCATTCGAGCTCCATGGAGATTTCTTTGTGCTCCATGGTATTGGATGATATCCACATGGTATACGCCGTATACATCCGCTATGTTTTCACCAAATGTTTGCGGCTGCTTGGGCTTCCATTTGGACTCCCATTGGGCACCCAGCAACTGCGGCCGTTGTGCTGATGCTCCGTGCCACGCCACAGGCGAAGGCTTGACCGCCATGGGCCTCGGCGACTTGGAATTCCGAGTCACACGACAGTCCGACTCGAGCCTCGCGGGAGCCCCGGCCGCCTCTTCGAGCTTCAAGTGCACACAGACATCTTGAAGGATGAAGAGTTTCACAATGTAGAACTGTCAGTAGAACTGTCAGTAGAACTGTCAGTAGAACTGTCAGTAGAACTGTCATCCCATCATCCCATCATCCCATCATCCCATCATCCCATACTGCATCGCACATGACAGATTCATACAGTATTCATACATGATTCACACATCATTATTCAGATATACATAGATGCAAGCTCATGCACAAGTCGGTGAAGTTTTGTTCAATTTCAGGCTGCGAGATCAAATCAGAGCCCACCAAATCAATGATGAAACTCGCCACCAAGTAGTACCAGTAGAGGCGTACCTCACATTGCAGCTAAATGCAGCAGTTAATGCAGCTTGATGAAGAGAGACTACTTGCATCCCTTGCATCACTTGCATCTCCTTACTTGATCCTACTGCATAGTTCCACAATGTTGCACAGCAACGCTGTGATCAAATGTGTGCTCACGTGCGGTTCTGCACGATGGTATACACCCCAAAGACCGGCAAAGAGAACAGGAACTCCAATCAACGACCTCAGCAGACTGAAAAAAAAACCACAACGGACGAGTCTCCGAGTCGTCTCCAAGTCGTATACCCAAGATCCGGGCCAAATGGTTTCAAACAGCTGAGATGTGCCTGGACCATTGTCCTCTCCAATGAGATTTTCGATGGCCTCAGAAAACCACTGTGAATTAGTGTGAATTTCTCCATCAAAAGCAAGGTCTCCTCATGTTTCCTCATGTTTCCTCCATATCCAAGTCTGGTCACAATTAGTCGTCCTTGAATGTCCTCGATTCAAGATGATTCAAGCCAGTCCATGCCCACTCAACACGTTTCCCTATCGTCAAATGTTTCAACCGAGTAGCAGTGGCTACAGTGTACAGCACCAGAATCAAGTGCGGCCACATCAAGAGCTGTAGCCGGGCGCTGACACTGACTCTTCAAAAACATCAAAGAAACACCAAAGCATATCAAAGATTATCAAAGCGAATAAAGATTTGATGTTTTTGATGTGAATCATTCTGAATCATCAGATCTCGTCAGCACAGCTTGCCTTCACTCCGACGCCCAGACTAAGGCAGCACAGGAAGCTCTCTGTGGGATCCAGAAGCTTCGGAAAGCAGTCCATGTCCGCAGGTTTCCTGCCCCCTCAACAGAAGCCCCAGAAAAAAATATCAAAAAATGATCTATTTGGAGTTTATATGATGCTAAACATATCCCAAATAGCTTAGAGATCTCAGAGTCTGTGCCTGTGAGAATCTGTGAGAGGTAGCTTCAAAGCAACTCCTGCCTCGCTCAGATAGGTGACTGAGCAGGTTCACTACCAGAACGGAGTGGAGTCATACCGTACCTCCGGGCTGAAGCTGGATATTTCAAAACTCTACAACTTCCAAGCACACAAGGTTGAACAACAATTCCAAAGCCTCCACATTCTGCTCGTATCACGGGTATCACGGGATGAGCCCAAGGTTGCAACGAGAAGCATGATGACGGTTCTGATTTTATGATGACATCAATGATTGACAAAACAGCAGCAGAACAGCAATGAGTCTATCCCCTTGTACTTCCGATCATATCAAGCAATCGTTGCAGGTCTGAGTTCGAGAGCTCATATGTGAAGACCTGCCAAAACCCTTAAAGTTGCTTTCGATTCACCTCTCTTCCAAGCAAGTATATTCATAGTCGAAATTCTGACATAGTAAAACTGCAAGCTAAATAGCTATACAGGCTTCACAGGCTACCCTATTCTGTGCAAGTCCTGCAGCATGCGTTTTTTTCATCTGGCACTTTTCGCCGCTCGGTTGCTGTCTCAGACTTTCTCCAACCCGACGACAGCCTGAACAAATCTTTAAGAGCGGCAGACAGCGGCATCCCCAAAAGACGTCGCGCCGCTTTCGAAAACTCGACCCAACAGCGAGAAATAGCGAGATGCGGTGACAGGAGATCCACAGTAATGGAAAGATCAACAATTGAATGGAAGATGTGGAAGGAAATTCGTGCACGCCCAGGGAGGACCCTGCATGGTACTTACTCATAAGGAGCACTCTCTTAGCTCTCATACTATTATGTTATGCATCACCACCTGCTCTTGAAGAGAAGGCCCTACCAGAGCTATGATTGTGCGATGACTGTGCAACCGAAGAACACCAAAGAACCGATTGATATCTGCAATGACAGACATATGATTTGAAAAAATTGTACATATATAACTTCTATTGTAACTTATGTAACATATGTGCGATTCTGGTCGGTTGTGAAGATTTGTTCAGGTGCCAGAGACGATCTGAATTAGGGGAGGAACAAAGTCATCGAAGACAACGTGATCACGTCATTTGAAGTGACCAGTTTCGTCATTTCAAACCACGCGGCTCAGGTCTGAGTGGTCTGAGTCCAATTCGATCCGTCTCAGCCTGTGCCCCTTGGCCGACACTGCACAGTCTTAGCATCTCTTGGCATCTTGACACATCTTCACACCGGGACTTTGACCGATCTTGACAAATTCTTGACACTTTTAAAATAAAGGACTCTGGTGACAGCACTGTGCCACTCTTTTTACTCGGCCCTGATGTTTTGGGTACTTTGGAAAAATTGAAATGCCAAGGATTCGCATCGAAGAATTCGAAGGTGCAGACAAAAACTCTCGAACGCCAATTCCACAGCCGTGACTCACAGCTGAACTCTGCGAGCTCAGCTTCAGCAAGAGTAGAAGCACATGACACTGTAAAAAACGGCTGAAAAACTCTGATATCAAAGATCCCTGATATCTCATGATGTCTCATGATATCTCAATGGTGAAAGATCTTCCTTTGGCAAAAAAGAAAAGTAGATGTCGAGTAGCTCAAGTAGTTGTTGTCATGCTACTAAGACATGTAAAAATGTAAAATGTCTACCAGAATCTACCTCTTGATGTTGTCTTGATCCTCATGTTGCTTTGAAATCCACTGTGATCTCTGGTGCCACGTGAGCCACGCCACACTCCACTCTGAGCAGGCCATCACTGCTGGTTGCAATTCACATCATCGTCGTCGTCATCCGTTGGCCTAACATCCATGGAATCATCCCGAGATTCGGTTGAAAAAGGTTAATCCATATCATCCTTCTACCAATCCACAGACATAGATTCACCACAAATCCAATTTTTCTACCCAATCCACGGTTGCTGACTTCCGGAAAAAAACGGATGACCCCAGGCGCCGCGCGGCACCTGGCACTTGATACACTCGGCCCACTGGGCCCTGGCCCTGGCCCACTGAGAGGCGCTTTCTCAACGCCCTGGCCCTGTGACAGCGAGGACCTGCCACAGAATGCACTGCAGATATCTGCAGATTGCACCGTGGAAACCGGAAGGAAAGTGCACCGGCACACAGCAACTCGACAAGACATGGCAGCAGCGCGAACTGACCGGAGAAGAAGGGCTATTTCCCAACTGCAGGAGTTCAAAAGACAGCCGTGAAAGTCCCGATTCACCCAACAAAAATCATCATGGATTTACCTCAAGTTTCTGAAGTTCTGCATTGGAAATACTGATCCCCCAAGAGTTTAGTCAGATTCAGGGCTATGCAGAATTGTAGAGTTGAACAAATGTAGAGCTTCTTGCCGCTTGCCCCTGACATCATCCTTGCCGGCTTTGATCATCAACCCTGGTGTCCACCAAATGGCAGAGACAAATGATACAAAGTCATCTCAAACACATAGAAAAGCCCTAGTCCTCATCAGCATCATTTCCCCAATCATTCCCAATCATTGGCCTACTCCCCACATCTGCTCTGACATCACTGACACATCACTGACACATCACTGACACATCAACCACGTCCTGCCTTTGTGCTTTGGCTTGACGCATCACCACCCTTCGCGGACGTCGACGCAACGGAGGGCTTGGCATTGGATGCACTGCTTAGAACACTGCCCACGCTGCCCAAAGTGCCCAGGGCACTGTTGAGGGTTGGAGCTCCGGGCGTGCCAAAGGCGCTCGGGCCGCTCGGGCCGCTCGGAACTCCGGAAGTGCTACCGCTAGGACCGGTAGCACCGGCCGAATTGAAACCATTGAGTTCTTTCAAGAGAATGGAACCGATATTGGGTAATTCATTGGAGCCCAGAGACCCCAAAGAGCCAAGAGAGCCAAACTGCGGCAGTTCATTGGCTCTTGAGCCTGAGCCCATAGAGCCCATAGAGCCCATAGAGCCCATGGAGCCCATCTGTTGGTTCTTGAGACGCATCACAGCTTCCGCTACCCTGGCGCGTTCACGTTCTGCACGTTCTGCACGTTCTACACGTTCCGCCTCCTTGGCTGCTTTTGCCTTGGCCTCTTTCTCCTTCTGCTTCAGGGCGGCTTCACGGGCCTCTCGGACCCGCTGGGCTTTCGCTTGTTGGAGCCTTTGCTGCATCTGCATCTGTTGCATCTGCATCAGCATTCCACCCATCATTTGCTGCTGGAACTGCCAGGCCATTGATGCTTGCGCTCCATTGTATGCCGCCAGGTACATCGAGTTCAGATCTTGACCGTACATCTCAGACTCGTCATAGTATCCGCTACCTGGCACAATCGGTCACAGCATGTCCGAGCGCTCTGCTGTCACTGCAGAAGCTCGAAGGAAAATCCACAAAAGTGTGTAGCTGTCTTGTAACTGGTTGACGATGAGATATTTGCCCAAGGTTTGAAGTTTGCAAGCATCAAAATGAGGCATTGAACCCCTTTAACAACCCCTTGAAAGGGGACGAAAGGGGCAAGGCTGCACTCCTCTGGCCGGCTCAAAAGGCTCATATTGGATCCAAGTTGCCCATGCCATCCCACTCGTTCGCAGACGCTTGCATAGTTTTGCCTTCCGCACATGTACTTCGTGCAGCAGAACTGTCTACGCAACTTATTAAGCGACTCAAAGTAATACACTCATATAGAATCATATAGAATCATATAGATCCACCTAAGATCAAATTGGACTATGCACAAATGCTTTAGAGGTACAACTCCTGGCTACTGTGCCAACCCGAAGCTGCGCTACAACGATTTGAGGCTCAAGGCTCCACAGTTTCACTCTTTGTTTTCGTTGCTGATGCAGGGAATAAATTGATCTTGTGACAATCTTTTGGCTCATATCTCTTGTTGTTCTTGTTTGTGATGCCTATTGATGTTGGTGGTTATTATTATGATGGTTCTCTTTTCGGTGGCAGATGGCATTGTGATTGAAATTTTCTGTGTTTCTTGTTTTTGCCGGTGTTTGCTTTGCTTGTGTTTCAGTTCTTGTTCCCACTGTTGGTTTTCGAACAAGGGGGGCAAAACATCTTGGGAGAAAAAGACAACGTGACCAGGAGAATCAAATGCTAGAGAGACCAGAGCACTAGCCTACCAAAGGGCGTAAGAGTGGAGTAAAGCGACGCAAATTAAGCAAAGAAACGCGAAAACCCCAAACGTTTTTCCCGGTAAACACTTCCAGTTTGGCCTCCCTTTTCAGTATTAGTGTTGCTTTGTTGTGGTTTGGACGCGTTTGGACACGTTTGGACACATCATGACACATCATGACACGTTTCTCAAGCCATTTTGCCATGTCCCCTCGAGACTGAGCAGCAGGCCGAGAGCCCTCAGTACAATAATTCACTGCACTTTTGCAAACAAATCTCATCAAATCTGCTTCAAATTGGCTTGTGGCTTTGGAAATTTTGACAAACATCAAGTCACATGCGAATCCAAACGACAAAAAGCATCCAAAAACCCATGGTTCAAACATCCTCGTCTGTGTCATCCTGAGATGGTGTCCATGGGTCAGAGGCTGCTGCTTCCGTCTCCTCGACCAATTCGACCAATTCGACAAATCACCCGGTACCCCCTGGCTTTGCCACTCCAGGCCATTCCAGGCCATTCCAGAGATGTGGGCGGATGGCGCTGGCGGCTTTGAGTCTGACTGTCGCACTTGACCCTGTGCGTACTGATGTGAGTCTTCCGACCCTACTATTGTACACTATTGTAAGCCACAGAGTACCCATCGTTCTGATGAAACAAAGAGTTTGCACATTCTGATAATTCGGGGTCTGTTTGTTTGTTCAAAGTTTGATCATTTTGCAAATCCCGCTTTGACTCTGTGTTTTGTGCCGACATCACCGTCTCCTTCATGGTTTCCTCAGCTGGCCTGCAGAACAATAGAGTGAAACGAAACGAGTTCGAAACGAGTTCATGATTCAGAAAGTGTCCGAAATGATCTCACTGTGACAGATGCGTTTCGCATCACAAGGCAAAGTGGAACTTCAGAAACTTTTCAGACAAAAAGGGTCTTACCATGTCTTACCATCTTAGCGTCGTAGATCGTCTTCTCCTAGTTCTCCGAGTTTCTGAGAATCCAACTTGGCGGCATCCTTGCTGCCTTTCCGGGAGGCAAGCGAAGAAGATGCTTTGGCCGCCTCAGCAACAACCATGTGACAACCGTTCACCAACCTTCACCAACCTTCACCAACCATGGACCCATCGACCAACCGTGACTTTCCAGTCCAAGGAACTGCTGCTGCCGCTGCAGCAACTGTTGCAGCAGCTGCTTGAGCCTCTGTACCTGACAGCTGCTGACCGGCAGCTGACCATCATCTCTCCAAATAGATGTGGTACAGTATGGTACAGTATGGTACGGTATCATCATTGGCATTAGAATCATTATATCACATTCACTACTCTACGCACATGACATCATCCTCCTCATCCTCATCATCCTCCTCATCATCATCCATTCATGATCTTGGGCACCTGTATCTTAACACATCCGTAGCAGCTAAGTGTCGCGTCATCGCCGCCTGCTCTGCTGACTCGGCAGCCTCCTGCTTTTAAGATGCGGCGTGCTGTCCTGACCGATGAAAACATGGGGGGTTGTAAAGCCTGGAGCTTCAAGGGCGATACCGTGGGAATTTATGTTTATATCTACGTGATATTTATATATTTAGTTCCATATGTTTATATATATATATGACTAAACATCGGATAACTTAAAGATGAAAGAGACAAAAACATGTGAAGAGCAATGAACGACAAGCTGCAAATGACAAACAACAAATAGCTTTGCAATCTCAGTTCCAGCTACATGGTTTTCTTCACACAAAGGCGCCATGCAAAGTATGCACACTCTCCAAGCTCCTTGTATTCACAGTCGACTCTTCTCGGTCCTCAATCAAAAATGGCCGACTCTCTCTCTCTCTCGAAGTACGCTCAATTTGATCCTATCTCCCAAATTGTCCAAATTCGTAGGCTGGACTTTGCCATGGACCCTTACCGCTTTGAACTTCGGTCCTCATCCCACTTGGGGCGATAGAGCTGATAGTCCTGGATTCAAGTTGTTACACAGATGTTACCTTTTTTTAGCTTGCTGTTAAGCTCGCTTTTGAAGCGTTCAAGCGATTTGGACAGAAAGATCTCCGAAAATCTCCGAGTGCCCAACCTCACCAACTCCCCTGGCAGTTTGATTCCAGAGAAACCAGGTTTCAAATGGGTTTCAAATGGCAGCAGCGACCACAAACAAAAAAAAATACAAACCGAACGTGCAAAAGACTGGAGAGAAAGCAACTCCGAAAACAAGAGAAATCAACGTGAGCTGGGACCCTCCCATGAAGTCTGCAGGGACATCAAGGAGCTCGGACCAATGCTCCTGCGCAGTTGTACAAAGTCTGCATCGCAGCTGCATCGTCTCCCATCGTCTGATGTCATCTGTGTCTCTGTCCACTTTCGTCCTTTGCACTTCCGATGTCATCTTCTCGAAGTTTCTTAAACAGAATAAATATTCGAGAATTTAGGGTTGGTTTTTCAGTCCACTCCCACGGCCATGGCATGCCTTATTCTCATCAAGCATGATACCCTCCATTGATCGCCTGTAGTCCTTGTCACAGTGCAACAGGATGCTTCACAACAAAAACAATCAGAAGGAAGTGATGGATTCACAAGCAGAAAGAATACTTTCCATGACTTCTCCGTTTTCAATACCCATCAGCCAAGATTCGGCTGATTCTCGGTCAATTTGCCCAGCAGCCTGCACGGGGAAGCAACCGCGACGGGCAATGCGAACTTAGAAACTGAAGCTAAAGCAACTGCAAGACCAACAGTAAAAATGAAAGATGCATCGGATCCGTGCAGGTAGATATGTATTGAATATGTTTTGATAATAATATATATATATATATATGTATAGTATATTGACTTGATGTATATTGATACAAATACAGAAACACTGCATTGTATCGGTGCAACGGCGCAATGTTTTCTCTCTGCCGCTGTTCGAAGCCTTGGTGAGACGAGCACAGGTACAAATCGCCACAGAGTGCAACTCTTCGGACGCTTCGGGGAAAACGCAAAGTGCATCGTATTGCCGTGGCAGTTGAATCCAGTTGAATCCAATTGAATCCAGTTGAATCTGCCAAGTCGGAGGAAATGAATGGAAATGACTTGGCAGAAGGGAAGGCGAATAGCTACCAGAACGTCATGAAAGGGGAGGCCACTGAGTTCTTTCCTCCAAAGTGCCTGGGAAGATACCTACCTCATGAACTGCATCGATCGCGAGAAGCAAGTGCAGAATGTGCAGAATAATTTCTGTATAGTGCTGTTTTAACAAAAATGTGTTTCTTGACATTTCTTAATTGTGAAATCTGCCGTCTCTTGGACTCCAAGGCACTCTGTGACCCGGGCACCTTCAAAGCCTTGCCAAGGATCACCAGTTGAGTAAAACATGGACAAAACAATGTAACGAACAGAAACCAAAGACGAAAGTGGAGTATTGGACTCTGAAAATGTCTGTCTGATCATATCTGACGTTAAAGAGAATTTTGCATAATTTTGCTACTTCAGTAGAAGCCTTTTGCAGGTAAATCCTTTTGCAAATCTCAAATCTCTCATCTCTCAAAATGACGTACCGCCCTGGCGCAAAGAAATGCAGAGAAGCAATGCTGAATCAATGCCATGCTGGCCATGCCTTCCAAAAGCGAGTGGTAGATGCGCTTGTACGATAAGTACCGCTCTCGAGGTATGTAGCCCTCCTGCTGGTTGCCAAATATGAAAGATCAGCCCGGTCCAGAACTAGGCCCACTAGGCCAACAAAGCGGGGCATTGTGGGGCCATGTGGAATAAAACGGTTGACACAAACGTGGCATGAAGCGAGAGAGATGAACTCGAAGACAAGTTATCATGCAAGAGTTGCAGGACACATGGCAGAATTTCAATAAATTTCAAACAAAGGATTTCTAAGACGATTCTCTTTTTGTCGCCATCCTTTCATGTCCTTTCATCGTCCTTTCATCCTTAGGCATTCCCCGTCTAAGTTGTCGGCGCCTCCAGAGCTTCTTTCACCTTGCAGTTCGGCTCCTGACGCCGTCGGCACCAGATGGCGTCTGCACCAGTCTTTCATCATCCCAATCATCATCCCAATCATTGAAGTTCTCATCCCAATCTCACCAGAACTTACCAGAATCTTACCTTCATCCAGCCTCCAAATGGCGGCAATCTGAAAATTTGCAGCTGGAAGCGTAGGGGATGAACTCAACAAAGTGCTCCTGGCGAGGCTTTGTGATGATTCTTGCAACATTTGCAGGAGAAATGTCCTAGCCATATTTGCCATTGGTATCCATTGGTCGTATTCGTCGTCCTTGAGTTCTTCAGGCCTCACATCCCAAATGCTGAAGCGCCGTGCTCCTGACATCTCAGAAATCGGCACCCTCTCAAAGGATTGGCCCATCTGAATCCATCTGACATCTGACACATCTGACAGCCTGGAGAATCAATCAGATAGGCAGGGTCGCCCCCACCAGGTAGACGATGCCTGGGGCCACCATTCCACCGCCATTCCTATCCAACCCATCCATCAGTCGCGTGGTCTGACGAAACGTCTTGAAATGTCCACAGTTCTCCCAAAGCAAGGCCCTGAGCCCCACGCAATGTCGTCGTGGTCGTCACATGTCTTCCCAACTTCAGCCTCAGCCGTCTCTCAGCCGTCTCTCCATGTCTCTCCATGGTGTTGAGGCCTCACCTTCTCTCTGAGATTCCCTGCTTCTCGCTGATGTTGCCCACGGTCACTGCAATTTCACCCTGACAGCTTCGTCTGGTGATGGGATCACAGATTCTCACGTCCACCATTTCCACGTCATGTCACGTCCAATCCAACGTGCCTCGCCCAGTCTGTTGAGCAAGTGCGACTTGCCCACGCCACTATTTCCCACCAAAATGCTTGTGCCTTTGCAAGTCTCGGAGACTTGGGTTACTTGGATCAATTTCTACACCGCCACTTTCACTATTTGAGCAGTCCAAAAAACGAGCATCTGACGACCACACAGGAGCGCTCTCAAGTCCTCCACACCCTCACCCTCCAAAGCACTCACAAAGAGCACCTGCACATGACACAAAGACACCGTCTTTCCATGCTTGGTGCATGTCCAAGACTTAAGTCAACACCTCCAATGCAAAGGGCCTTGTAACCAATCCGCTCATAGACTGACAAGCGACGTTCAACCTGGGAGACATATTTCGAGCGACTCAAAGATATTCGCTCGACCTCTACGCCTGCAGCGTCGCACTGCTAAACACCGAGTACACTTTAAGCTGGCCACATCATGTCGGGCTGGGCTGCCCTTTGGAACCAAATCTGCCTGGATGACCATTGGACGCTGGACTTTATGAAGTTTACCTTCCACTGTGAAGTTCTTAGATTTTTCCTCGAATGGGTGTGGGTCAAGAGTTGGAATCCAAAAATGGGGTGGCTGAATTTCATATGTATAATCTATAGATATTTATAGATTTGTATAGATATGTATAACACATATAGTCACAAATGTAGATGATGAAGCCATCTTTGGAGGCCCTAATGGGGACATTCGATGTGCTTCCCACCTTGTTCAGCACCAACACTACATCCAGCTCTTGGGCATGAGCGCTGACCAGAACCCGATCCACCATTCCCTGCAACGCATGAGTTTCAAAACGTCCAGCATGAAAATCACCAAACTGAAACTGGCCAACTCTATGGTTGATTGTCTAAACAATATGTGTACTATATATATAATATACATGTAACTATACATAACACACATATATATTATCATACAATATATAAGTAAGCCAGATATATGTGAAACGATTGCTTTCAGGGTGATCTTCAGTCCAAAACGATCCGAGACCTCTATCAGCGGCCTCTGAGAAGTTGGGCTCAATGCTGAGAACCAAAATCGCCAGGTCGAGGTTGGCACAAAGCACCTGCGGCTTTGCCGCTGTACCATGCCTGCGAAAGCGCCGGCAAAGCACCCCCGTTCCAATGCCATTGGATCCCCCTATGCTGTACCATGCTGTACCCATTGGGTACCTGGATGTTGGACATAGTTGGACATAGTTAGAAGTTCAGTTCTGATCTTGGCAGTTCGCGCCTGCGGATCAAGGTGCTTTTGCGAGGAAGCACCTGAACACTACGGCGACGTCCCACTCGAGTCACTGGAGTCACGCGTGCGTTGAAACACGGAGAACAACGAGAAAAACGAGAAAATCACCGAGCATGACCAAGCATGACGAAGCAAACAACGTGTCAAGCCACTGAGACCGCACCCCTCGATATCGACCAGTACCGGAACAAGCTGAAGAAATCTGAAGAATTTGTAGATTTCCGAAGCAAAACCATCTGCAATCAGCTGCTATCAATGGTTATGCATGTTTTGGCATCCCACCTCCTCGACAACTGCCTCACACAACAGCAAGTCCAGCAATTTAGATCAATCGTTCACAAGCTTCGTGTGAACCAATTTTGCAGCCCTGTCCCCTCTGGTTGTGGTAAAGAAAGTGCTCACAAAGGCTCCCACTTCAGCGTCTGCAGCTGCAGATGTCCAAAGAATGTTGACCATGTCGCCAACAATGGGCTCCAGATTTGGCCTCGGACAATTGCGACTTCCACACTACTCCGTTGCAATCGAGTGTGGTCAACAGAACTTCCCCGTCTCATGTTACATCTTCATCTCCACCCGAAAAGATTGTGTCAAGGCATCTTCCTTGGTCCTATGGCATCTATGGTCCCCCGGTTGAAAGGTTTGTCAAGGTTTCTGTCGCACCACTGGAACCATGGATGTGTTGGATGTGTTGGATTGTTACCAGCAATTCCCCAAATTCAGTAAAACAAAAAGAGATGTAGATCTCTTATCATCTCTTCCATTGCTCCATTCTTGCCGCCACCCAAATTTGAGCACCGGACGCTCGCCGGCCTCTGGGAATTTGGCAGATGACGGTTGAGCCATCCACCCGGACCAACACTTGCCTTGGACCACACAGACCAGGACAGACCAGGCATCTGCTGAAAATTCCGCTGGTTGCCACATCTGCCATAATCTGCCATATCAGCATGCTGAGCAACCCATGACGCTCAGCACCACCAACCACACAACCGGTGGCGCGGCCAAAGTCGTCCCAATCCTGTCAGCTGATGTGTCAATGGCGGCCTCTGCAACTTCCACGGTTTCGGCGTCGCACGTCGCACCTCGAAGTCCGTGGAAGTTGCGTCACTCTCCGTGTCTTCGACCTCCAACTTCTCCAACTCTTCGATCTCTCGAGCTTCCTTTCGCTGGCGCTTGCCTCGGACACGAAACGTACACGAAACGTTCCGAGCTTTCAAACGAAACTGGATATGTTTGGATCAATTCCTTTTTCATTGCATCCCCCAAGATCCACCGAGTCCCAGACTCTCCTTCCGAGCTCGGAGCCTTCAGAGAGAGCCCGTCCCGAAGGCCCAATAGAACAACAAATGAACATGAAGAAACAATGAAGTGAGCAGTGACCAAAAATCTGTGCCATGCAAACTTCGAAGAGATTCGAAGAGATTCGAAGAATCTGTCTGACGTGACCTCACCGAGGCAGCGGCTTGGCGGCGATCTGCGCCATGGTCAATCGCGGCTGCGCCTGCCGCACCTTGGACTTTGCCTTGGACGCCTTGGACGCCTTGGACGCCTTGGACGCCTTGGACGCGGCCTCGCATCGGAATTTAGAACGTCAGCAGATTGAAAAACTGGGAAATGTCAGCTACCGTTCACATCAAAAGAGACTGGGAATGGACAAATTCCAAAATAAATCAAAGTGCTTCCAAGGAAATGTGGCGTTTCTCGGCTTCGATTTTTCTCACATCTTCTACGCTGCACCACTGGGGCCCCAACCCTTCTGACCAATCGCCTCCAGCCCGGTGCATCCGGTGCTCCAAACGCTCCAAGGGAAGCGCCGAGAGCTGCCCACGGCCACCACGGCCACCACTGCCGCCCAAATGCAGCTGGCGATGGCTCCGGCTTCGAAACTTTCACATTTCTCCACCAAAAACCTCATGGCGGCTATGGTGACACTTTTTCAACTTTTCACAGCATCTCTACAACACCTTGAAATTTACAACAGCTCTCGACTTTTTCAAAACTCCAAACTTTGTGCGTTGAGGGGCTGTGTGGGCTACCGCGCCAGCTGGGAATCTTCAAGCCGCTTTCGCACCGCAGCCACGGTGGCCACGTCCCCATGGCCCAACGGTCCATTTGCTAAGCACATGTCTGCGACCATGTCAAATTGAACCAAGTTGAACCAAGTTGAACCAAGCCTTAGCTTCCTCCAGATCCTCCAGTTTCTGATGTTTCCGAATGTTTCCTCTACTTTTCAAAACACGCCATCCGCCATGCTTTGTGATGCCGGGACCAACTGGGCATCTCTGTTTTGTACTCAGTGGAGCGGACAGCTGAAAGGTTCTTGGTATTTGAGTTGTGTTTGTCGTTGGTGTTAGATACAGCACCTGATGCATGATATGAATTGATATGAACTGATATGATATGGCTGCAGTTCATTGTATCATGGCGATGTCATCTTTGTGCCGTGCGACTCAGTGCTACTCAGTGGGACTCAGTAGAACTCCCGCCGCGCCGCCTCCATCCAAGTCCAGGTCGCTTTGGGGACAACATCATCTCGTCGGGAAATTCGCACAGAACAGCCTGCAGAAACCGTCATGAAACATAGAATGACATAGATAGTTAAAGCATGATAAAGCCAGTCCCCAAATCTCTCTTACTCGGACAACTCCAGAGACCGTGTCCCAAGGCTTCAAGTAGGTTTCAAACTTTCAAAATGATTTGGTTTATATCGGTATCAGAAATCAAATGTGTACCTGGGAACATGCCCAAGACATTCGAAGTTGTTTGATTCGTTTGATTCGTTTGATTCGTTTGCTCAAGATACCAGGACCTGATGCAGCTTACAGTTTCTTGCGCCTAGATCCGTTGTTCGAAACTTTTTGGGCGCGCACTTGGAGACCTTGGCCAACAATGGCTATGTGGAAACAACCAGAAAATCTCCAATTTGGCCGAAGCGTTGAAAACATTTCTACACGCAAAATGATGCACAAAAGATGCATCTTCCAAAGACTTGATGGATTTCCATCTCTGAGGAAATTGCCGGCAGATCGTGCATGACATGGACCTGAGACCAGTCCGAGATAAGGTGCACAATGGTGCACGCATGCGCGTGAAAAGTCATCAAGCCGCACACCACTGCTGCTGCTCGGCAAGGCCAATTCTTGATAGCCGCGGCCTCGTTTGAAACTTTGATCACTGAAATACTGAGTCACTGCCAGGTCATGGATATATGGATATAAGGATGATATAAGGATGATGTAAGGATATGAGAATGATGTTATGTATCCCTCACCATTGAGGAATACTTACCTCTTCAGTATGAACAGAATGGTGCAAATGTTGTGCCTGCAAACAGTAGAGCCTTCTGTTGTCAAAGGTGAACCAGCATGGCTCTCCTGTCATGGCGTTGCAAAATTTGAAGAAACGTGGTGTTTTTCTCAACCTATTCACGGAACCAACGATCAAAATGAATACCAGCTTCAAATCGCCATAGTTTGATATTGCCAAATGGAAAAGCAACAAGACATTCGCCGAAACTCCTAAGATTGTCTTGCCATTCTCGTCCAGGAGTGTTTCACCATCCTGGACAGGGCGAAACGAAACTCCGGCGGCGGTCAAATGACCAGGTCGCAGGTCAATGGGGAAGCCATGTCGACAGGTCCAAAGCTATCGAAGCCATTCTATCGCTGGAAAAAGCCAACACCTTTCGAACTCTCCAGATATCTCGAGATTATGAGTGCAATGCTGGTTGATCCAAACTGAGACATCCAAATGGAGTAGGTATCTCTTCCAAATTTCGGATCTGAAGGAGCTTCTTTTGTTTGCTTGTCATGAGAAACAATCAAAACATGTCAAACCATGTTTACCATGCCGTCCTGGCTTGTCCGTATCATTCTGTTCATCTGGCCATGCCTCTTCCCGCAGCTTCGGCCACCACCGAATGATTTCAATGGGCGGAAACGGCGCCCTGCGCAGTACACACCCTTTGTTTCACGCTTGGCGAAACACTGGTTTTGCCTAAAATTGACTAGAATTTATGTCAGCAATGGCAAAAGATGATGATCAACCACAATGAACCACAATAAACCACCGTAAATTACTGGATTTGGATGATTTGGGACATTTTTTGAACCGTGTCTCTGGTGTCGGATCTGTCGGATCTGGCGGATCCGCCTGAGCAGCAGGTCGTAGCGGTCCTTCAGAGCCCCCTCTGGAGCTTCCACCGCCTGGTGAGATCGCACATCCTGAACAAAATCTCACAATATCAATCAATATTAGGTTTGCTTATGTATATTAAAAAATACATATTATATATACAACTATATACATAACATATAATTCTACTTATACAATATGTATATATATATATAAATACATGTCAGATGTTGGCATAGCATTACCTTACACATCTTGTGGTAGTCGGACAATGCCATGCCATGCCTCCACTTCTTCCATGGAAGCTTCTACATCTCGACCATCCTGCGAGCACCAAGATCGCCAAAGTTTGGAAATTTCCACTGCAAATCTCTGCAATTTGGAACTGAGGACACGCCTGAAAGGTTGGACGTATCCGAGCTTGTGAGAATCGGATGGAGAAAGGACAAATGAATTTCTCCTGGGTCAAATTCACAACTTCGAGATTGCAATCTGCGTTCAGTCTGAAAGGCTGCTCGGATCTGCTCAGTGTGGCCTGCTACACACTTGCCACATCTTGGCACTGGCGCGTACTGGAGTACTGTTGACATCTGTTGACTGTGCATCTTTTTGCAAACGTATCAAGGTTATTCAAGGTTTGTATCCAGGTTTGTATCTGTTGCATTGGTCCGTTTCCCGCTCTCCTCATAGAGCGGCATCAGGGCAGGGCGGACGCGGCGGACGTGGCAGACGTGGCGGACGCGGCGGACGTGGCGGACGTGGACGATTCGCAAGTCTGGCACGGCCAAACAGCACCTGATGCACAAAATGATGCACAAAATGATGCACTCCACATCTGGTGGCACAGCACCACCAGCATACCCTGAGATCCGAACTGTGTACAGGGCCCGAGATGATGGGCGACCGAGCTATAGAAATGCCAGGTAGAGCAGCAAACCCGAGGAACTATAGGAACTGTTCACAACTTGAAGGGTGATCTCAAGATGATCAAGTACACCAATACAATCTAATAATATCTCATATCCAATACACAAAATTGAAACATATTGAAACGAGGTTGCAACGGTTGCAACAACTTGGGCTCAAAACTTGGGAAATCGAGGGCAAGAAATTGCAACTCTCAGGGCCTCAAAGGCTGCGAAGCACGCAAAATCACAATCTCAGCACTTTCCGAAACAAAAGCCATTTCAAGTGCACTAGTTTTCAAGATGTCTAAAGCTGAAGAAATCAATGCAAAATCAATACTATCATGCCATAATATGCCTATCCTTCTGCGAGTTTTTTGCTGCGCAGGTGTCAGCGCCCAGGTAACCTGGACGACACGGCCAAGGGACGTCTCCAAGCTGCGAACCAGTCGACAGTGCTGGACGCACTTTCGGGACCTTGCCCTGGACAAGTCTCTGCTATCCATATGCCTATCATATGTTTATTTGATGTTTCGTGACTCACTTTAGGTGTGATCATACTTATTATGTGATATGTATGTATATACGTGTATATATATATATATGTGTGTGTGTGTGTTGAAATATATAATATAGTTACACACACACATGTGTACACGGTACACGTGTAAATGGATATGTTCCAATGACCTTTTTTATCTTGCAGGGACCGCAGTGCTTGGTACATCTCGAATACCTTTGAGTAATGGAATGCTGAGTTTGGCTTCCTGGTCTTTGGAGCCACCAGGTACTTCGATACCATACTGCTTGCAAACGTGGTACAAAGCGACTTTCGTAGCATTCCAGAGTTTGATCCAGAGTTTGATGCTCCAATCATCGTAACCGTCCGCTAAACGACGCGTCTTCTCATATTGATTCTTGATCTCCTTCCACGGCACTTTGAACGTCTGAAATGTTTCCGGAACTTTCCTGCCTTCAGGTTCAGCTTCAAATGCTTCAGCTGCTTGCAACAGACGTTCAAGATCTTGAGCTGCGCTGTGGTAACTCATGACTTCGAAATATGCAAGTTTCTGACAAGCATCTGTACTTGCCAAGAAACTGTCTACTACTTTTGTCATCGTTGTTCTTTTCTGGATCCAATAAAGGCGACACTGCAATGCCTCAGCTTCAACAACTATTGATTCCATGCAGGGCGCAGATAACTTTCCGGTGGATGTTCACCAAATTAACGGCACCTTCGAGGGTTGAACGAATCCTCCCATGAACTCCGAGAGGAACTTTGGCACTGGAAGGATTGGCTTCAAGGGCTTCAAGCCCCAAAAACTGACGATGTCCTGCTGTTGATTTCCACAGCTTCTCTCGAGATCTGACATTATCTGACCACAGAATCGATGAGACCCAAGCAATTTCCATCAATTTGCAGTCGTTCCAATCTCGCGAAATTTCAAGGCTTGCTGAATGGGATCAGAAAGGTCGGTTGCTTCATGTTGCTTCCATCACCACTAAGTCCGAGCTTTGCAAAGCGGGCAACTCTGGCACTGCCAAGAACACTCTCAACTTGAACAGTAAAGCATTGTGAAATTGCGAGCTTTGGAAAAGAGATGAAAAGAGCAACAGCATAATTTCCACCGCTTTGCGCTCTGTCTAGCAAACTCCAATTTTTGTCGGCTCTCTCAAACAAGACCTGCAACAGGAACCATGCCAACAAGAAATGTTTCGAGGAAAGCAAGGATGAAGGGGGCAATGTGCAAAGGCAGCAGGTAGATCCTAAATGATCCTAAGAATTGCGAAGCAATGGATTGAAATGGGAAGCTTAGATTGCTTGATGTCTTGATGTCTTGAAGCACACGCTGAGGAAGATCAGTGTGAACTGCCGTGAACTGTCGTGACTGTCGTATCATCGTTGAATCTCTTAGATGCCACAGGTAATAAGAATACTGTTTTAAGACGGCTTCATCTTCTCTTGACCTTTGCAAGAGGTTCTCTTGCGCACTATGATGCACTATTGATGCACTATTGATGCACTATGCTTGGTTGTTGCCAAGCAAATCTAAATTGCGCAAGATGCAAAGACCATCACTTTGGATATCTTCGGATCGGTGAAACATCTCTGGGCTGACCTGTGCTTGGGCGCTTGGCGGCTTAGAATGCGGCTGAGATGTGCTGCCTAAGGTGATGAAGTGCTGAGATGTGCTGAGTGTCACACTTTCCGATCCAGAGGCCATGAGGAGGCCATCTCGTTTTTTCATGTTTTTTCCGTCTCGGCGGCATTCTCACTGCTGTCTCACTGCTCATTTTGCAAAGCTCTTGATGTTGTTCTGGATCGCTTGGATCCTGCAGGATTTCTGTCAGGATTGTCGTGACGTAAGTGACGTCGTGACTCAGGCATTGGACAACAGTCGTCGGTATCGTCCTTTCTCGGACAACGTCTTGACTCAAAGCCAGCGGTGAAGTCATCAATGCCTGCCAAGCGCCACAAACTTCACATTCGAGTGGATCAAAGGGGGATACGGAAAATATTGATTGACCCCTACACAGCTCTCTAAATAGCTGTCTAAATAGCCGTGTGATTGAGCATGACCCGTATGAATCGTATGACTCTTTTCTTTTCAGCACGGAAGTGTCCAAGCAGCATTGGGCCATTGTTGGACAGTGGGACCAGCAGAAGCAAACATTCCATCAATATCATCAATGAGTTTCGACGTATTTTTGTGAAACTGGAGCATGTTGGAACTTTCATGTGCGTTCCTACTTCAGGACAAACCTTCTGGCTTCAGACCGTGGGGAACTGACGCAATCACTTGTGCTCCTGCAATCTCTGGTGATTTGGGGGGAAACGCTTGCGAACAGCAAACCTGGTATGGAGCAATAACGGGAGGTTGTCTAAACCCCGATGAGGCATGACAAAACACTTCGACACCAGCCGGACCAAAAAGCAAGAAACCGGCCACAGATTGAATAGTCATTGAATCGTCATTGAATCTAGCACGTGACTGGAGAGCCACTAGCACCACGACACAACACCGACATCGTGTGGCATGTCTCTTGTTGGGCAAGTGTGGCAGTTCCAACTCTTACACACCAAGAGTGGAAGCGATTAAGCGACTGAACGCAAGACATCGATGGACATCGGAGGTCAAAGGCGGTCTAAGTTAGGGACATCATAGACTCTTCCCCAGCCAAATTGTTGAATCTTCGCACTGCAGTTCCTGATAGGGAAACTCAGAGCAGAAACCAATTTTGCAATGGTTTTGCAACTGCCAAGCTCTTGAGCAATCTCAAAAATGGGCTTGTCAGTAGACGTCTGCTGGAAATTCCCAGCTTGCTTAGAATGACGTTTGAAACAGCTGGCAGTCGTAGCAACCAGCTCCTGCCAACAGAAAGGAGAACGAAGAGTTGCAGTACCTGCAACCACCAGCAGAGTCTTTCTACAATGCTGACTGCGGTTGCTCAAAGCAAAACAAATCCGGGAAGCCCGGCATTGTTCATCAGTTCCACATTGCTCAAGTTCTCCTGTCAAGTCGCACACTTGTTTTGAAAGTGTTCCAAACAGGTTTCCATCAATTGGGAGTGAATACCTGATGACAGTGATACCCTTCGCCAAACTTATCACCTTGTCTTCAAGAAGCTCCACCAGCTTCTTCAAGATATTGCTGTCACAAACCTGACCAAGAAAAAAAAGAAAACCCAAATGGCAACTGGCCAGTACCAAGTTACCAACATTTACCAACTGTGTACCTTGGGTCAGAAACAGAGAAGCCCGGAGAGAGAGACCATCCATTCCCATCATTGCCATCATGAACATCATGGCCATGGCCTCACTTCTCACGTCTTCCCCGCCGCAAATCTTCTGCAAGGTGAAGAGTACCTGGACACGACAAGCCGCTGACACGCCGCTGACACGCCGTCAACACAGCCACGGCATCTGGTTGTCTCGTTGTCTCGTTGTCTCGTTGGCGTCTGGTTGGCGTCTTGGCACACCTTCGTGACGGTCTTGGCGCTGGACTCGGGCAGAGCACCTCTGGCAGCTTCGGCGCCTCCAGCTCCATCACAGCTCCGCAGTCAGTGCGACGTTTCTGCCCCTGCCACAGAGTTCCCTGCCTCGCAAAGCCTCGTCCAACAGTGACAGCAAATTCGTAGTCACCTGAGACTGCCGTAGCGAAAGCAGAGGTGCGTGGTGAAAAAACAAACGCACCTTCCAGACAGAATCATAACGAATAATCCTTGGATCCAGTCCTCTTAGCGATTTTACGATAAATTTGACCTTCCTGCCTTGTTTTCGGGTCGCTCGGCGATCGCTACCGCTTCCTGATCCTCAGGGAGCAATGCTGGGAGCATCAAAAATGATCAAAATGTGTTTCTTACTCCCCCAGAGCATCATCCTTGCGACAGAGACAGTGCATAAATGACGAAGGAATTGATGTACAGTGCACATGCATCAGCTGGCTTTGCAAACGTGTTGGCCCCATCTCAAAACAGTTTGCAGCAGTTCTGTATTTGTTTGCCTCATGCCTAAGTGCCGCACGCAAAAAAGCTGCCCTAAGACCACGCAGAGTTCTGCTATAACACGCCACCTTTCACAGGTGTGCCACACGGGCGTTGTTGGGGTTGTTGTCCTTCAACTTTGTCGACTGCAGTGATGAATGTGTTGGCTTTTGCTCATGCCATGCTGGTGCTGTAATCTGAGATGATCAGATTCTATGACAACATTAGACAACTACCATCTCCATCATCTCCATCATCTCCCTAGCAATGCACCCCATTTCGACATATTTCGACGTGCAGCCTGTGATCCATCTGCTTGTGGATGGCATCTAAAACCTCGAAGCACAGCTGCAAAACACCTCGGAACACACAGCAGAAGAGTATGGTTGTTTCCATGTTTCCATATGTTTCCATACCTGTTGCATTGTGACTTTTTTGCATTCCCAGCTGCCGTATTTTTCCAGGGCTGCTCTATGGTTGGATCTCTTTGTGAGCTGCACCTGGCGATGCTCCGAGAAGACCGTGAAAATTGATGGAAAAATGCATGATTGTTGATGACCTGGTCGATTCTCGTCCTGAATTGCACTACGTTGTATTCAAAATTCTATTCCTGTCAAATATCCCAAAATTATTGTTTCTATTGAAATTTAGTCGAGTTTTCGATGAAAAGGGAGACGGATGTTAAGCATGCAGGCAGCCTGCGTTGCACGAAGTTCCCAACACTTCAACCCCAGCAATGTCATAACCATGGAGTTTACCCAGAAGCCAGGGCTACAATCTCGCCCAGCAAAGGCTTTGCATCCATGGTCAGAGAACTAGCCGCAACTACAGAGTGCAGTGGGATCATGTGTCACATCTGCTTTCATACTTTGTGTCGCAGCTTCGGCTGTCGATTTGTCCCCAACTTTGCCCAAGTCACAAAGAGCATCAGGGAGTACAACATCAGATCTGTGTCCTTCATCCTGAACGAAGCAGTGAGTGCAGTGTGGATAGTGTGGAGGAAAGAATTCTGTCTTTAGATGTCTTTAGATGTCTAGAAGAGGTTGTGCAGTTGGTGGAAAACCGTTTGTGGATGCGCAGTTTGTTCTGCATTGTTTTGTTCTGTTTGCACCTACCCCTTCAGACCTGAGCACATCATAGCACATCTCTGTACTTAGTTGTCTCACACAAGCTGCTTGGGGTAGCTCTACTATGCTCTACTCATATCTATGCTTCATCGCCAAGACAGCTCCTCACGTTGTGCATGCAAACCGGGACAAGGTCTTGATGAATGAAGTGACTTCGGACAACCTTGGGCTATGGCCATGACCGCTATGACGGCTATGACGGCAATTGGATCCAGGCTCACTGCTGAATCAAGACCCTGGAAAGTGGCAAAACATGGCAAAACCGCGTTGCTGCCTGGAAGAGTCTTTGCAATAGTTCAAGGTCAACCCATGTCAAGCCATGTCAACCTGAAAACCCAGGACTCTGCAAATGCTTCGCCACGGCGGAAACCAGCTGGAGTTGAGTAAAGTCTGAGATACTATCTCAAGCCTTGGATTTAGGAACCATTTCGGATCCATTTCAGCTCATTGTTCAAGAAACGCCCCACATATCCTGACATCATCTGATTTTTTTTTTGCTTTCCCAGCCCTCAACCCTGGTACCATCAGTGCCCAGGAACTTCATGACTCTGTGAGAGGTTCACCATGGCTGCTGAGGCATAGGTCACCAGGAAGCTGGAACCTGCGCTAGGTAAAAAGATGAAAAACAAAACATCTCAGGATTCATCATCGTGTTCCCGCGTATTTGGTGACATATGCTAAAATCTGGTATAGTATTACCTGCGGTATGTTACGATTCGGGTCAAATCCAACTGGTGGGTTCATGTCGCCGCGAGCCTTTCTGCATCAGCCGTGCAAGACCATCTGCCAAGACAATGGATTGGCCTTTCTCACCCACCGCCTGGAAAATCAAGGGTCTAGGCATGTCTAAGGCATGTCGAAGGCATGTCTAGGCATGTCCGAGCATCAGCTCCACTTGTCACATCTTGTCACTACTTAATCACTACGACTTTGTGATGAGGTTGAACAATGTTGAACACAGTGACACATGAAAACTCTTCATTTCAGGATGGAAGCATTCCACATTATTCATCATTATTCCACATGTCCATACATTTCCTTGATCTGCACAGCTCACACTGTGATCCGGATCAGGTCCATCCCATCGATCTCCCGGTGCCTCGTCAGCAATGATCAGGCGACAAACGCAGGCCTTGAGATTGGTGGAGGCGGCACTGCAACTCAACAGGTTCCTGGCGCAAGGCGCGCAAGGCGCGCAAGGCGCGCAAGGTGCGGCGCTCAAGCGATGTGACGCCGTGATGCCGTGATTCCAACTGATGTTGGAACCAAGTGTTTGAAAAACCACGAAAAACCACGAGGCGAAGCACTATTGGCCTTGAATCAAACATTGCAAGGCAGGCGCAAGGAGGTGGGCATATTCCATGCTCATGCAATCTTTGCCTTCCAGAGGTGCACGTCACATGCACAACATGCAACAGAACGGCGCAACCGAACGGCGCAACTTGGCACAAGCGGCGTAAGCAGGGCCTGCATCTTCGTCTTCCAAGACCTTTCGGAGGTGCCCAGTTTCCAGGAGCACCTGAGCGCATCTGTCACACACCGGCACCGATACCCTGGAAACACCCACGTGTTTCACAAATCGACAAAACGGATCACAACGGAACAAGAAGCCATTCAAGATGCGTTCTTGACTAGGCAAGCGCAAAGCACCACCATCCAAAACCACAGGAATGCCAGCATGGTTTCCCATGCGCCTGCATTACTCTGTCGTTGAACGAGCACTGCACCTTGATGTGAAAGCAGCTGAACCATGCAGCTGTGACTCCATTTGTCAACACCATCATACTACATTTATCACTATCAAACGTTCAGCATCTGTCATCAGGCCAAACTGAGGCTCGCATGCGACTTTGGCAGTCTGGAGATCCAGGAGATCCAGCAACCAGGGTCACAGCCACATTCAACTAGTTCAACCACCATCACCATCACCACAAAAACAACAAAATCGAAAAGAAACACGGCAGGTTCAGCCCTCGACTCCATGAACTTCAGCATCACCAGACTTTCCTCACAGCTTCGGGTCTTACCAGGGCCAGTACTGAGATCACGGGTCTCACACCAGCGCCTTCAGGGAGAGGAGAGAGCCTCTGTGCGGTGAAATGTCGTTCCAGACCAGCATACCGATATATGCTAATACATAAATAAACAAACAAATAAACAAATACATATATATATATATATACACATAGTTCTACATATACTTACATGCATAGATATGTATATAGGTACAGGTGCACATGCGGAGAACCAGTGACAATCGGTGTGACAGTTGGAGTGACAGTTTGCTGAGTTCGCAACAAGCCCAGACCCAGCATCTGTGCTGTGATGACCTCCAATGCTCGGGCGGCTACCGAAGAACAAAGACACTCAGTAGACGTAGACAGAACTAGACATAGTCACAACATTGGTCACATAGACTTGACATAGACATGACCTAGACATCAAGTGATTTCAAGACATGAGACACTGAAATGACAGAAACGACACAGGCTTCGTTGCTGAAACCTGTTCTGCGCAATTTCTATGTTTCAAGTATGTGTTCTAAGTCGATTCCAAGTTTCAATGTTCCGCACTGGTATGAATTGCGGTTGGAAACTCTGATGGATTGTCAATTTGGTATATCATATAATCATGTACCACTATTTTGGTATATCATTATATGTGTACTGTATATTGATATTGATATTGACATGTTTTGGAATTCGATATATTGGACCGTTGGAGCTGGCCTTCAGCTCCCAAGGAACTCGAAGATCTTCCGCCCGCAGATGCAGCAGGCAAGCCCTGAACCGGAACCGAACCAGAACCAAAGGTGGCCAAGCGAGGCCAAGCGAGGCCAGGCGCTTGGTCGTTGCTCCGCGCATCGCATCTTCAGAGTTTCATGTGATGTTTGAAGTTTGTGAATTTCTCTCGTTTTTTAATTGCCTTTCCTCCGACTATATGCCATGAAAAGAAGTCGCAAAGGCCCAGGGCAACCCAAAACTCATTTAAAAGTCAAAAAAAAACAATATCAGAAAAATCCTTTCTTTTGCCAAGGCACAAAATGTTCTCAAAAACCATGGACACTTCCTGCACCAAACCAGCTCAAGTCAAATCTGCAGCTGTGCGCCCTGACGCACAAAGGGATGTCCTGTGCCACGCGGCCGTTGTGAACGCCCTCAACCAGGGTGGCCAAGGTGATCCTTGAACCTCAGTAGAACATGGTGAACATGGTGAACATTCAACTGCTTCACCCTGAGCACAGCTGTGCTGTGATTCCCGGCCAAGCATACCACCATCCATTTGATATGCAAAGTAGCATGCTACTCGCGCCTGCCAGGCGTGGATGCCTCAGTGGGAGCAGTTCCGAGCAGTTGGGAGGGCACAGTTCAGCTGACAAATCTAGGACAAAGAAATACCAAACCGTGCATGACTCCATGACTTGCATCCCACTTTTTTTCTCTGATGGAAGCCTAGTAGATCCTTTGGAAGTCATACCGCGTCACTTGGCCCAATCCATGGTTGACTTGATGATGCCCCTCTCCTTGGTCACGGTGGTGGATCGGCAGTAGGTGGTAGGAACTCCCACTGGTGTCATTGGAATTGGCAGACCGCCAGCCATCGCCTGAACGGTGGATGGATCCACACCATTGGCGATCGCAGCAATGAGATCAGCACCGCTGTGGACGATGTACGGACGCTCAAAGAGAACTTCCTTCACGCTGATGTGCCAATCGCCCATGCCACCACCTGGGCTTGGGAAGCCCAAAGATGCGGTTGCAGCCATTAAAGAGACGTGCGACACACCGGGCAAGACGACTTGGCCCATGACGCGGTGATCCGTATACATCCTGCATGGATCTGCATGAATCTGCATCAAATTTCAATAAAGAAAGATTATGAAAAGATGGGAGAAATGAATGAAACAAGTGGATGCAGTTTCTGATACCTTGAATGAGATTGCAAAGGCATGCGCCAACTGAAGCCCAACCAGCATTCAGACAATCGAATTCAGCCAAGATCATACGTTTTGGAAAGCAAGACTCAAGACGTGCACAATATGATGTGACTGTATATGACTCATATGAAGATGTGTGAAGGATGTAAAGGATGTAAAGGATGTGAAGGAAAGATGAAGATTATGAAACCCGACATCCACCAGACACAGGGCGGTCCTCATGGAGGTTGGTGTAATCAGTGCCTCTGCCAACAAACCTCCTTCACCAGGTCCCACTTGTCCCACCAAGGCATGATAAATCTTCCTCCATTCGAAGGACTTGGCGCCATCCTTGCTCCAGGTGAACTTCTGTGTCTTCATAACTCCAGACTCAGCGGCTGCCTTCTCAACACCTCCACGTCGAGATTCTGCCTCCGAAAACCAAAACATACCAAAACTGAGAAGGAAACGGAATGAATGTCGGAATGAATGACGGAACGAATGATTCATCAATATTCTGTGAAGATGTCCAAAGTGAAAACCTGTACGACACAGACTGGAAAGGAAGGAGGAAGCTGGAAACCACAGGACGAGGGAAGCAGCACACGATTCCCACCACTTTTGTCCAGGCAAAGTGCAAGGGAATGATTCTGCAACGATTTGAATAGAAAATGCTTGACCAGTTGAAAACCCATGTAGCATATCATATACATATGTATATATATATATATACATATTATTACTCTTATTATGATTACTGTTATTATTATTATTATTGTTATTATTGTTATTATTATTATTACTATTATTATTATTATTGTTATTATTATTATTATTATTATTACTATTATTATCATTATTATTATTATTATGGTTATTATTATTGTTGTTGTTATTATTATTATTGTTATTATTATTATCATTATTATTATTATTGTTATTATTACTATTATTATTATTATTATCATTATTGTTGTTATTATTATTATTATTACTATTATTATTATTATTATTATTATTATTATTATTATTATTATTATTATTATTATTATATATATTATAATATATATATATATATATATCATGTATATATATATATTATATATACTATGGCATGTCGCAGCATATCCTGGCGGTTTGACTCGGAACTCGCCTTGGCTAAACGCTGTTCTGCTTGTTGCCGCCACTGAGCCCGATGTGCTTCGCGGTTCTCCAATGCATAACGTCGCTTTGCACTCATGTAGTCTCCGCCGGTCAAAAGGCAAACCTGGCCGTTCTTGATGTGCAGCTCCCGGTCGTTCAATCCATCAGCAGCAGCAAGGCCCAACAAGTCCCAAGCATCATCCGGTAGGCTGGTGGTTGCTGCAGTGCCCTCTGGAATACCGCTATTGAGCACCTGAGACTCAGGAAGACTGGAACCAGCAGAAACAAAGGATGGTTGAAACGGTTTGTTGCTGGAATACGTGTTTTGCATGGTCCTCATTCAGTGATCAAAATCATCAAATAGTATCACATAGATCAAATGCCATTCCCAATGCTCCACAAAATGCAGACTGTCGCCATCTAATTCTCAGGACCAAGGAACGGAATCAGGAAATGCAGGGAGACTCATCTTGGACGAAAGGCTCGGGCTGTGTTTGGATCAGCCTGATTTGGCTATGGGGCCTTCAGCGCCCTGAATCAAACTTTGAGCCGCGACTGCAGAGTGCAACATGTTGGCTCAGAACTTCAGCACGGAATTAAGCTTTTCGAAATAGAAAACAAGAAAGGGTGAGAAAGGTCTTAAGGATTCTGAAAGGATTCTAAAAGGATCAAAGCATTGCCTACTGCAAAAAGTGAAGTCAACAGGGGGTTCAAACTTCAGGGGGTAGAAGGTGGCAAAAGAATCCAAGGAGTCTTTGATCTGAGTCCGCCATGAGTGCCAGACTTTCTGGACTCGGATTTGTCCTCCGTATGAGCAAGCTTTGGCAAGTTGATGGCAATTGCTCAAGTCACTTGGATATCACATGGAAAACCTTGATCAGCATCAAACTAGCAAGAACACATCAACAGCTCTCGAATTTGGGGCTCAATGCGAAACCGGATGGATCCACTCCAGGATGAGATCCACTTCAGGATGGGGAGTGACTCCAGGAGTGACTGGGTGCCCCTTCATATGTACTACAAATGTACCCGCAGCAAACGCAGAAACTGGATCTGGTCCTGGGAAGGCCCTCACCAGGATGTGCCAAGGCTTTTAGGATCACATGGAGAGGTTCCATGTCCTGACATGGACAAGGACCCCAAAAACCAGAGATGAAATTCCGCACCCCCGCTACAGAGATTCATAGAGGATAGCATCCCGAGTCATGAAGGGTTCATGAAGGATTCATGAAGGATTCCATAGCCATTAACACATAGATACTTGGGAGCACACCAGGTTGACTCAAGCAGAAGGCAAATCACAGAAATCTCAGCCACAGAAGGATAGGCTTACCATAGCAGTGCCCAGGGCCCCACATCGCTTTGCCACTGCACCGCGACTGCACCAAGTGCACATCGAGCGACTGCATCTGATGTCCCGCTGCTGCAAACTGCATCGGTCTTCAGCTCCATTTCCTGAGGAATTGAGCAGAAAAAGAAGGGATTTGGCAACAAACATTGCATATCGACAGCTTGGGATTGATAGTGCAAAAATCAACTGCTCGATTGAGTAAATATGATGTATATATGTGCATATACATATACATATTTATTATGTATTTTCATTTGCCACCAAGCTTCAACTGAAATCAAACTCTTCTGAGGTGTTTGTTTTAACATGTTCAGAACCTTTGGTTTCAAATACTCTGCCATTCCGAGGCAGGAGCGTTGACGCATTCTGAGGAATTCAGCACGTGCTCATTGTAAAGCTTCTTCACAACACCCTGGCCAGAAGCCAGAAAGAAGCCAGAAAGATCAAAGAATCGAAATTAGAACTAAGGATCAAAGCTCCGCCGGTCCTCTTTCCAGCAAAGTAAATGTCAAAAAATGTGTTAGGCCGGGGACTTGTTAAATCATTTAAAATTTGGCTGTACACAGATTAACACCAGCTCGAATTTGCATGAATTCGCGCAGGTTTAGTTTCTAAAGGAAGCTTGCAAGGTTCCGTTCCTTGGAGTGCAGTGATATGCAGTGATTTGTAGGATGGCTGTATGTCTTGGCTTCCTTTGATGTTCAAAGCAAGTCCTGGCCTTCACAAAGACCGTGCAGTACATGTAGATGTTGGAATGCCCAACTGGCACAAGCTTGAACCTGACAGTCTAGGAGCAAAGGTCATGGAGCAGGGCTTTAAGAATGCTAAGAAATACCAGAGTCTCAGACACCTCTGCAGAAGCGAAGCAAATGTCAGTGAGAGGCACATCTTAAATACCGACACTCTTCCCTTCCCCCCCTCTTCGCACCTGTCATAGATCCAATGAAAAGCTTCATCATCAAACAGCAATGCATCAAGTTTGGCCTCCATCATACTAGAACAAATGACATCATTTGCCACAATGTAAACTCAAGAAGAATTGAAGCTCCAACATCTGAAAAAACACAAACAAATGAAGAGTGAGATTCTTCATAGCTCTGAGGTGAGAAAGGTGAAAAGTCGGACTTAGTCGTATTTGTTTGTCGTATCTTGTCGTCTCGTAGCGTCTTTGGCACCTGCACCAGGTCCAAATTCAAGTTGGGATGCGACTGTCCGCTGAAGCTGTCGGCAATGAAGGCCAGCTCCCGCATCAAACATGCCTTGATTCTCTTCGCGTCAGCAACGGATCCAATGGATCCAACGGATCAGGGCAGCGTCAGGATAAAACCAATAAACCAGATTTAAAAAAAAAAAACTTAGTGTAAAACCAGCACAAAAATCGAAGGGGGCCTCCACGTTCTTCTTCCTTTCTCGATCTTTAGCTGATCGACATTTCATCGCCAGAATGAAGTCCTGACACGTTTCTGTGCCTAGAAAGTCTGTGTGTCTCCCAAGAAAGCAAGTCATGGCTTTGACCAAGGCACAAAAAAAGGACAGATTCTTGAAGCAAGCGGACCTGTGCAGTATCGAGTACGGGTGGCACATACTGCCGCCTGGCAAACATTGTGCGTCAACTGTCAGGCAAAGCCAGAACCATGTGTGAAATCCAAACAGCATGGACAGTGCAGAAAATGTTTGAAGACGGATTGGAGCCCACAAATAGTGGTGATCATGAACTTTTTGCGTCAATCAAGGTCCATGGAAGTGTTTCCCTCAGGCTTCAAGCGGAAAGCAAAGGCTTTTCCTTTGGAAGTCGAAGGTTTCACCAGGTCCCTGATCTGCTGCACAGAAGAACCTGCTTGAACGACCAGCACTGGAGGAAGATCAAATGCTCGTCGTCTGGACCACAAGAGACTTCCTCCCAGACATCGCGATCATCAAATCATAGAATGGAGATGAATCGAGTATGCGTTCATATCCACAATCTCTACATAAAAAGGCAGAAACAAAGCAAAACGTCTAGAGATTCAAACCAAGAGAGTGCTCCTGAGAAACACTATCAGATCTATAAGATAGATGAAAATAGACTAAATAGATCTAAATAGACTAGAAAACATGAGAATTTGAGAACCACCAGATACCACCAGTTCATATCACTTCTACACGTTTCTACACGTTTGTGGAAGCTCCCCACCTGCGTCCCGGGCAAATTGCTCAGCTTTCAGAAACGTCTCATCTGAGTCGCCCGGCTGCCACTCGAAGAGTACTGCGGGAGAAGTCGCCGCTCGAGACCGGCTGGACTCCCACACCTCAACGGAACGGAAACAAACAGAAAACACAAACGGAAGACGGATGACAAACGGAATAAAACCAGAAAGACTTGGAATGTTGAAGAGAATCAAAAAAAAAAACACAGGTTTAGAGGCTTGGCCGAACTTGGGGCTCAACGACAATTCATTTACATATTTGCATGTTCCGTAGTGGAGCAATCTCTGGGAATGGGCAAAATCACGGCACAATCAGCCTGTCACCCTCAAAGAGACGACAAATGATATGTTTGGGTATGACATTGCCTAAACTCATTCAGAACCCTCCTTCAAAAGTGGCTCGAAGCGAAAAAGTCTAAAGAAGTGCCTTAAAAGAAACAAAAAAAATAGTAATAAAGATCTTTGCCCCATCTTCATTGGCCTCAAGTTGTCCTTTCACGTTGGATGGCAAAGTGCTGCGTGGATGTGCAGCTGCCTCAAGGTAGCGCACGATGTTGGCCACTCGAATGCCACGTTTCAAGGCTTTCAAAATGGAATCAGCAGTCAACTGAGCCACCACAAGCTTTGGGAGTTCCAAGAAGATTTCGCAGAAGTAACTCAACAGCTTCACATGCAAACTGGATCCTGGTCGATCTGCGTTGCTCTGGATACTTTCATTACTTTGATTGCTCGTGTAGCAGTAGACTTTGAAGTTGCTTTCCACGATGATGCCCTGGTCTTCATCAGAGCTTCCAGTGATCCGTGACAGCGTTGTGCTGGAGTCTTTCTTGAAAAGTGCAAGCCCCGCGGGTGTGACGTGAAAGTTCCCATGGCTTCTTGAAGTTCTTGAAGTTCTTGAAGCCTTCGAAGCTGTGTTCGAATGATTCGAATCAGCATAGAGAACGCCAAGCTCTTGAAGCAGTTGCAGAAACTCTCCGCATTTCCCTTGCTGCACTTCCGACAAAACAAGTCGCTGCCCCAGCTTCAGCTCACCAAGTGCAAAGATCATTTTCAAGGCACTCACTGCCTGGTCTCTTCCAGACTTTTTCACAAAAATCAAAATCAACGACCACAGTTGCTGCTGACGTTCATCCAAAATAAATTGAAAGCCTTGCGAGGTCAAAGCCGATGTCCCATTTTCACCAGGCTGCAACAACTGCAATGCAGCCGTCAGTGCCATCACGGATCCGACAGATCCTTCGGCGCCTTCGGACGCACCTTCCGAGGTCAACTCCTCCAGGAAAGCGTCCCAGGAGCTGACTGCGTGGTGCAGGAGTTCTGCTTCGGAAGGTCCGACAACGTCGACAACGTCGACAACGTCGAGTCGGTCGGAAGGTTGAATTCTTTCTGCACTTCTTTCTCCACTTTCTCCACTTTCTCCAAATCTCAAATAATTCACCAAGGTGGCTTGGAACTTTTTGTGCAGCATGAAGACCTGCCCTTTCGCTCCGGCCTGAGCAAGCCGTAGAATCTGCAAGCGCTGCAGAATCTGCAAACTCGAGCCAAACGCAGCACCGCGGCACCACTTCCGAAAGATCGCCTTGGAAACAAAACCAGGTCATGACGACATCATGTTAAACCAAGATGAACCAAACAGCCAAATGATGCCAAATGATGCCAAATGATGCCAAATGATGCCAAATGGCCAATGGCCAAACAGCGAAATGGATCGAAATGGTGCCAAAGTTATGAAGTTATGACGCTGCATCTGAAAGATCTGAAAGATCTGAAAGTTGGATTCAAAAAAATCAAAATCAAAACGTGCTCTGTCGGCCTCTTGGAATGGTCTTGCTCCACCAAAAGCTAAACGCATGACGAACTGCTGTGCAACTGGAGGCAAGGCCTCCCTGAAGATCACTCGCACCGAAGCTCCATCTGAGTACAACTCCTCAAAGACTCCCTCATCGGCGAATGTTGCCAGGAAGTCGCAGATTGTCTTCCCCACATAACCCAGCTGACCCAGCTGACCCAGCTGACCCAGCTGACTAAGCTCAAGATCCATAGGAAGCCATTGCTGAAAGCTTCAGTGCTGAACCTGCACTTTTCTGATGCTTCATGCTCTTTTTGGCATATTGAAGGTCTAAGGGGGTCTAATCTTTAGAAATCAAAGCATCCTTACTTGCGATCTGGTTGAACTTTGTCCCCATTGTGTCTCTGTGTGCTGATTGTATGACTGCTTTTAGGTCTAGGTGAACGCTGCCTCAGGGAAAAGAGTTCGAAGTAGTGAGAGAGCCATATTGTGGGTCAGCACCGCACGTCAAGCAAGTTGATTCTGTGCTACAGTGCTGCCCAAAGTTTCAGTTGGAGCTTCAGTCGCATCAGTAATAATCAGTAGAATGCACAGCGAATAATACCTCAGCAAGCTGAGCTGGACCTCAACCTCGAAGTCAGAAACAACAACAACAACAACAACAACAACAACAACAACAACAACAACACCAGCAACAGCAGCAGACTTTGAAAGAAAGTTGAAGGCATCCCCGCCTCAAAACCATGACAGCCCAGGTGAAATCGCTATCCTGGACACAATGTCAGAGATGTCGCTGATTTCTCTGCCGCAGTCACTGGATAGATCCAGATAGGTGCAGCGAATCCGCAGCTGTAAATGGACTGTTCTTGTTCCATGCCTACCAAATGTCCGAAATGGACTTCGGAGGCCAAACCGGTAAAATACCAATGAACACAGATGGTATATAGAAGCAATACCAGTGTATAGATATAGAATAGACTGCCATTCTAGGATCGGCGAACACAGTGGATCCCCTGGATCCCATTCCTCAATGAACATCTCCCAGCAACTCCAAGATGCCACATCCTCACACGACACATGTTCCACACATTTTCGAGCTGGGTCGAGCTGGGTCCCTGACATTCGCCAGATTCCTTGGTCTAGAAATATCATGAAACAACTAGACTCTCACTAGAAACAGTCTCAGAATGTCTAAGACACCTGGTTTCCAATCGTCTCCTTCCGCTCTTCCGCTATGCTTTCTCTGCGCTTTCTCTTCCGGGACTCAACTGAGTGAATGGCATCTTCTTCATGTAGGGTCGGTTGTGAAGAACCCGTGCATTCCATGACCTGGCCATCAACATAGCCCCAAGGCTGCCAAGGCTGCGGAGGCATGGGAAAAACCATTGGAAAACCCATTGAAGAGCACCAACAGCACCAAATTCAAAGTTGCTCAACCGACTCAACCTGCTCGGTTCATCTCACTTCAATCTTTCTAACCCTACCGGACGTGCATCTCAAGTACTATGTAGAGAATACCTCTTAGACTATGTCGATGATTAGAGTCTACAAAAGAGTACAATAGTTTATCCAGCTATGTAATTGGGATATTCCATGGTTATCAACCAGCTACTAAGTCTTACTCAGTCTAGCTCTATCTGAACGCATCCGATGGCGAGGCACGGCACGGCCTGAGGAGTGACTGTTTGCACTCCAGGGCGACCCAACGCACGTGCTCGCGCCCAAGAGGCCGAAGAGTGGCAAGAGGTAGCCTCGGCCGTGGCATGCTGAGTTCAGGAACCTTAACAGAAACACCAACAAAAACACCAACTAGACGACGGATGGCCCGAGAGCGAAGAGAAGTATAGTGAGATATGTAATTGTGAAGATCGTATAACATGAAATATATAGAGAGAGGAATATAT
>BGPT01000853.1:119255-133474 GCA_003297045.1 Symbiodinium sp. clade C Y103 | reverse complement strand
TGTAAGATGTGCAGATGTGAAGATATGAAGATGTAAGATGTGCAGATGTGAAGAGCAGATGTGAAGATATGAAGATGTAAGATGTGCAGATGTGAAGAGATGAAGATGTAAGATATGCAGATGTGAAGATATGAAGATGTAAGATGTGCAGATGTGAAGATATGAAGATGTAAGATGTGCAGATGTGAAGATATGAAGATGTAAGAGATGCAGATGTGAGGATATGAAGATGTAAGATATGCAAATGTAAGATGTGCAGATGTGAAGATATGAAATGTAATAATGCAAATCTCTTTTTACGAAAAACCCTTCGCAGACGCTCTCGGGAACAAATATCACAGAATATCAAACAATATCGCGCAATATGATCAATCTGAGCATGGCTCAAAACTATGACCTATGAACCCCCCCCCAAAGAAAACATGGATTCATAGATGGATTAAATTCCAAAGACCAATTTTGTGCGTTAGACACTGACATGTCAAATGGGTCCAAATGGTCCTGAAGTTACCGACAGTTTCCTGGGGCTTTCGGCGGATCAACCACAGAAACCAGCAACTCGACATCACCTTGACTCGACATTGCGATGGTCCGGCGGATTCTGGGATTCAAATCTGTCATGACTGACAGCGAACACGTCAGATGCCTGGAGAGCTCGACCAGCTAAACGTCCTGTCAGTTGCTGCAGACCCTTCAGAACAGCCAAATGAAAACAGAATGAGTAGCAAAAAAAATGTGAACGAGTGTTTTTACGCGTTCGTGATCCGGAGACTGTGTGGACCACCAGCAAAAGAACCCGTAAAAAACATACGTAGATTTCGAGAATTCACCAAAAAACGCAGGAAAGGGCAGATTTCTGGGTCTTCCTTGGCAGAGGTTCATAGGGTGATAGGTTGATATTTGGATAGTTTAGGTTGAGTAAAGAAATTAATCTGTAAAGAACAGTTGATATAGGTTGATATATCCTTTGATATATCCGTTGCTACATATCTTATATCAATACGTTGTATAAGTTGGATAGGTTCTATGTGTCGAATATATGTTGTATAATATTCATATATCAATCATATCAATAATGTTAATAGTACATGATCAGTTTCGACATGCTCTTCACAGGCCATGAAGTTTCGCTGATGCGCCTGTCAAAGAGCTTGGAGGCGGCCATGGAGAAGTGCCCGGTGGCCACCTGTGTCACGGTCACATCGCATCACTCTGGCCATGGGGAAATCATGGTGAAATCATGGTGAGATACAGTGAAAGATACACAGATACACTGAAGGATATGAAGATATGATGAAGATATGGGTTTTTGCGTGGGGATACATTCCGTTTAAAACATAGTAAAATACACCGGTTTTTATGTGCAAGGAAGACACTTTGAAGATTTTTAAACACGGTCCAAACACTTCAAGAATGTCGTATGTCAGTGTGTTCAGAGACTCTAAAATGGAAGCGCAAACACACCAAGTTGAAGGCACTTGACATGTCCAAAACATGTCTGGAAAGGGGGCAAGGCCTTTGAAACAGCATTTGGCACGTCTTGAAAGTCTTTCCTGAAAGGACGAAAGTCCCAAGATTCCAAGCAAACGGAACACCCGGAACCGGAACAAACTCGCTTTCACATCTTTCATGCCAGGCACAGCCACAGCCAGGCAGTCCTGATAAAGAAAGTGTAGCTGCGGAAGCTCACTTTCTTGTACCCTGTTGGTGGAACAATACCTGTTCGCTCAGTGATTTCAGATGATTCCACCTGTGATTTCGCAGCATGTTTGAAAGTTCTGGTGACGTCTCAATAAGCTTCGAGCGCTACAAAACGCTACAAAAATGAGGAACAACCAAGAAAAACTAAGCAAAAGGAAGAAAAACGAAGAAAAACCACACAGTTCTGCTCGCATGCGAAATATGCGAAATATGCCAGGTCCACTGCTTGGAGCGGGACTGGTCCCCAGGTCATGTTGGAAGCGCGGCAGGGACTCGAACTTCCCATGCCGGTGGAGGCCATCCTTGTGCGACAGTCGGTCATGGTGGGAAAACCTGCAACAGCTGGCGCTACCAGGAACCCAGACTTTGTATCACCTGGTATGGCTGATAAATTCAAAAACATAATCATTCATAATCATAATCACTGATAATCATTAATAGTCAGTATAATGACCATTAATGATCATTGTAATCATTCCAAGTTCCAGACACCTTCCAAATTGGGCCTACGCCCACGTGGCAGACTTCTCCCTCAGGGACACTGAGGCCGAGACAGCCACGAAATACGTGGAGATCAACTTCAGCAGCTCATCTCGATCGTCGGATTCGACAATGAACTGCGAAGGTCCCTGGAAAAAAAGATGCCAGGCCAAAAATCGTGACATAAATATGAAATTCTATGAATTTCTAACACAACTGAAGATGTCGAACAGAAAGACATAAAACTTCAATATATGTTCAACATATTTTGGAGTACTAGAAAGAGCATTCATCTTTTGCAGAGCAAATCCGCCTTGTAAAAGGAACTGAGCGAGGCTTTGACCTGGAACTGGCAGAAAATGACTCCGAGATGATCTCGTCCGAGAAAGTCCCAGAAAGTCACGGAAAACTCGGCAAAGTGCACGCCTTGGAGAGGCTGAGAGCCACTAAGAACTTGGTCCTGCAAAACCAGAATCAGATGAATCAGATGAATCAGAGGCGAAGATTTTTTGTGTTTTTGTGTTTTATTCATGTTTGATTGACTCCTTTGTGTGCACTTTGTTTTTTTTTGCACGGCTGAACCAGCCCAAGGATGCAGAATGTGTTTGCGCAGTTTGGTTTTAGCTGCTTTAGCCCTGGTTCTGCCTGCTGCTGGCATCCACTGCGACCTTTTCCATCCAGGCATAATCAACCTGCCCATTGAAAGCTTGGAGTCGTCTCGACCTGAAAATGACTGTTCCAAAGTCAATTCAGAAAGAAAAATGACATGTTTTTCACTTTAAGCAGAACACCACCATCAATCAGAAAATATGTTTGGAAAGATACAGGAAAATAGTCTAAAGATGCTCGAATTGTACCACATGTTGTGGTCAGAGGTGAAAACAAATTCCTTGTGAAATTTTTTGGAAAGATTCTTGTTTGTTCCTTCTCCCATGCTTGGGCCAAATGCGTTTTCTGTTGGAATCGCAGCGTCTGTCGCAGTGTCTTAGAGGAGCACATGCTGCTGGCTAACAAGCATAGACAGGACCTACAGCAGCAGTTTATTGCATCATCAAATCAGGTTGAGCTGGGTTCTTTTCTGAAGTTTTCTTGGCAGGACACAACAGTGAACCGTTTGGTAACAAATCCTGCACTATCCCTCATGACTGCATCACTTTATTGTGTTCAACATTGTTTCACCAAACGATTCGGAAAAATGGTAGCACATGCAGCAGAAAAAATGGGTGCAGTTCCAGCATCGACATGCATGGATAACGAACAAACATATTGCAATTTTCTTATCCCCCACCTCTAGCAAAGATAGACCTTCTAGCTAGAAAAACAACTGGCAAATATATTTTCATAAGACCAACTTGGTTTGAAACGAAGAACAAGATCCTCAGAACAACGCCAAACCATACAAAAATGAAAAAAATGATGAAACATGAAATGGACAATCAGTTTTTTCTGAGTTGTTCACTGTCCGATGCAAAGGTAGGCCTTTTTCGGTGGGCCAAACCGCGGTCCTAAGTGCAAACTCCAAGATTTGGCAGATTTTTGTTCCGATTGTTCAAACCAAACTCGAAAACTAAACCTTGCCTGCTGATGTTTTTGGAGATGTGGGGACAGCATCTTCCAAGGCATCATGTCCTTCGACTTCCTGAAAGCAACCGAAACACAAAACATCTGAAAAACTCTCCGTTCTGATGCAGCAATCATGAACATATCATTCCGTTCCTCGAATTGAATTGTCACCACATCCGCATAGAAGACTTTGGTGCCACACCGCCTGGTGAACGCCTGACACGTTGCGTTTAAAAAATTTGGCACAGTGGCACAGTTGTTGGCATGTTTGTTTTGCAAACCAAATCATCGGAAACCCGCCTGCAGGATTTGCAAATCTGATGACATGCCGAAACTACATCAGTCACGCCAAAGCAATGTCTATTTAATGGATTTGCACAACCATGGATTGTTTCAGGCTCGAAATTGCAGGAAACACGCGAATGTTTGGTCGTTTCCAAGTAGTGACACTTCGGATGAAACAAAGTAAAATGGAAAATTATACAATGATGCCCAATGCGATATGTTGCACATGAGTTCGTTCAGTTTAAGACATCCATTATTTTTTCCCCATTCCATGGCAAACATTTTCAAGAATGATGATTTTGCCCCAACATGTCCTGCCGCCGACATGTTTTAACCAAACATTACCAACAATTTTCAAAGAGTGCATTTGAAACGATTTGCACTTTTGAGCCCGCGTTTGAACATGCGAAGCAACAGTTATTTTTTCTGGTGTATCCTTGCAGCTGACATGAGTGTTACAAGACAATTTCATTCAATTGTCACAACCTCGGAAAAATTGATAAAGAAGATGGACCCTTTGTGGCTTTCAGAATCCGCGATTTTTTTTTCAATGTAAGTGGCCACGCATGCCACAGAACCAACACCACAGTCGTGCAACCCAACTTGGGCATGTCGGGCATTGTTCAATTTCAATGTGTTTTTCCAATTCAAACGGTTGTTCCAAAGCTTGGTTTGTCTGTACCAATGGACGTTCACCCCAATCACGTTAAAGAAATGACTGAAATTTGCCAGGCAACGAAAAAACATGGTTTTTAAAAAATCGAAAAAAACGACATCAATTTCCCGAAAGCGAAGCGACCCGCAAAAAACTGCCATGGAATTTGAATGAGCAACATTGAAACGATTAGGGTAGTTTAAGTTATGATATGTGAACCTTAAGTTGCAAAGGAACAACTTGCGCATTTCATTGTCCAAAAAAAAGTTGGCGGTGCTGGCCAGTTTGCCAAATTAAGGGTTTGGTCCCGCAACCATTTGTGGGTTATCGACAGTAAGCCGTGAAAGTTCAACAGCAAACAAGGAATTAATTTGTTCATGAAATCATCCCATTGCCCATGCTGATGTTTTCAAAAATAAGACCAAATGTTCTTCGCGTTTGAAACCACATGTTCGGTCAACTCCTTGGGATTGGTCATCAGAATCAAAATTTTTACAACTCAAGCATGTTGCAGCACGAAAGCTCAACTCCATGTTTCACACGTGGGGATTGCAGTCGCAGGTGCTCCGGACGGTTGGGCTAGGCATATGGACATGAGTGGATTGTTTCCACAAGTTCGGAGCAAACAAGTGGTCTAATACTCGAGGTCCAAAGGTGGAAAGTGATTCTTTTCCTTGATAGCGAAACGCCTGTGGTATGGGATATAGTTCAACTGTACATGCATGAACTGGCAAGTGGTGTTTGACAACGTTTGATGTCTCATTGGAATGCCATCCATGCAACTGGTTTACATGTATATGCAAGGGATGTGGATTGTAACAAATCCTTTCACCCCGCCTAAGCTAGAATTGGTTTCAACTCCAGCTGTCCATTCAAACTTCAACTGAAAACGTTCAAGGAAACGTTACAAGGCTATCGGGCTCAGTTGTCAAAGTTCCCAAAGACGCTATTTCACTCAAAAACTCATGCACAGATTGCGAGAACTGCAATGCTTTCACATGCGTTGATTGCGAGATCTGCAAAGTGCAAGTGCTATGCAAAGGTGCTGCTGCAAGGGGATTTCACCAGCTTCGGCCATACATCAGTCCTTCACACTCACAGATCAATCCCCACAGATGATCCATGGCCTCTATGTCATTGGCCTCACAAGCCTGGTCATACTCCCCTCGAAGCCTTCTGACACGCCTTCGAAGCAAAGCGTTGGTGTCCTCCATCAGCTGCTCGATGTACCTGTCGCTGTAGTCTCGGTGATCCCGTGGTGGATCCTCAGGGGCTGGCACACCATGATGATAGAACCTCCAAAGTTCATCATCTGAGCACTCTTCCATGGGCGCACTCATATACCTGGTCCTCTTTGAGGTAGGGGACTCTTCTTCTGCTGATTCATCTTCTGTCAGCTTCTCTTCTTCTCCATCCCCTTCCATTTCAACGCCACTCTCTGCTACGACCCTTTTCTTGTAGTCCACCAACAGCTTCATCACATTCCACATGCTTCGGCGGCGCTCATCGCTGGATAGTTCGTTCAGCTTGTAGTGCAAGAAGGCGATATAGCCAGCAGCAATTCACTGCAAAGTGATGAGAAAGATCCATGCCATAGAGTTCCAAGTCATGGCACAGGATACCGCAATTTGTGATGCAGTCACGGGTAGGCTCAAGGCGCTCAACAACATGACTCTCATCAAAGTCTTAGCATCGTGATTTTCCATTCCAGCAAGTCTGAAAACTTTGATACCTTGTTTGGTGACTTCTGCCTGTCTTTCTCTTTCTGCAACCTCTGAACCAACGTACTCAGAAATTCCCAAGTCATAGGCTTTGCAAAGANTTGATACCTTGTTTGGTGACTTCTGCCTGTCTTTCTCTTTCTGCAACCTCTGAACCAACGTACTCAGAAATTCCCAAGTCATAGGCTTTGCAAAGAAACGGAAAATACAGCATTCTGTCTCGACTCAACCGTTTCGTACCCAAATCACTTGGGTTGTGTTTTGTGTTGACAACAGCTAAGAGTTCGTCCCGCACCTGCTTCTGCATCCATAGGACCCATAGGCTGATATGCCTGATCCTGCCAACACCAGACCGATGGAAAAAGCTTCTACCGGCCGCATTGTCTAGCGCAAGCTTCAACTTGACATTCTCAGTGGGTGCACAAAAGCAAATGCAGTGTTTCATCAGAATGCCATCGCACGTTGCAGACGTCCCTGCATACACCTCTGCCTCACAGCTAGAAAGTGCCAAAGCCTTTTGACTCCTGGAAGAAGAGTAGAGCAAATTGCCAAACAGAAAGAGATATCCAGCACTTACTGAACGACGTGTCGTACGATGCTTAGCCCAGTCACTGTCACTGTAAATCTCAAGGGTAAAGTCATCAGGGTTATAGTGAAGAAGTCCTTGGTGGCTCTCGTACTTCAACACAATGCACTGGTCGATGCATCCCAGCAAGTAGGTGCATAGGTACCTGAGACACTCCATGGATTGTTTTGTGGGTCTTGACATGGATTGAGAAAGTCCTCGAATTGCATACTGACACTCAACATAGTCACTCGAGATATAGAGGAGGATACCAATGCACGAACGGTATATGCTGGCCTGCTCTGCATCAAGCAGTTCACTGTTGTCATCTTCATCCAGCAAAGGGTGCACTGGTGTCTTCTTTGCTCTCAAACCTCGTCCAATCTTCAGCAACTCAAAGAGCTTCTCTAAGTGCTTGGGATGACTCTGAATGGCAAGTTCATTGGGGCTCAACAGCACATGACGACGTTTCAAAAAGGCCAGCTCGTCACCTTCCTCAGCCATGACTTCATTCGAAATCTTGTAGCGTGCCTTCAAGGCTGGCAGTAAAACGTTCTCCAAATAGCTTCTCTGACTCAAGCACAAAACATTGTCAACATGCAAAAGGAGCAAACATGCTGGCTTTTCAGCATTGGCGGAAAGTTCAGTGCGCAACAGGCAAGGGTACGGCTCACACTCTTCAATCTTCAGATCCTCCCGCAAAAACGCACTAAAGCTTTCGTGCCACATCTGCGACCCGCTTCTTTGTCCTGGAAGTACTTCCCCAAAAAGTAGTGGGAGACAGTTCCACCTGCATCTTCACAAACAACTTGTGTCAACTCCTGCTGGTCAACCATGAGAAATGCGTCAGTGATATCTATAGAACATAGCACATAATCATTAACTTTCCACTTCATATATAGACATGGAAGAAGACGCACTGTCAACACAGAAGACGCTGGAGAAAACAAATCCTGTCTCTCAGGAGACAACCATGCATANCATATATAGACATGGAAGAAGACGCACTGTCAACACAGAAGACGCTGGAGAAAACAAATCCTGTCTCTCAGGAGACAACCATGCATATTCTCGTGCCACATAGCGAGACCTGCGCAACCACACATGCTGACCGTCTATGTGCTTCTCTCTCCAAGCTCTCACCATTCTGGTAGTGAGTTTCTTTGGTGTGTCAAAGGAGTCAACTGGGAGACTGGGAGCAGAACGCCCATAGACTTCAGCCGTGAAATCTCCAACTCATCCGCAAGAAGGTCAAGCTCTAAAAGCTTGGCAGGTTCAAGCTCTGGCTCAAAAGTGGAGTATGGAACACACAAACGCTTCAAAACATCGCTGGGTGCAAGCTCAGTTGATGCACCTCCATCATCCTTCTCGTCACAGTCATACTCGTACATTTCCATGTTGTCTACCTCTGCATCTTCAAAATGCAGTGCATGGGTATCATCTTCATGTTCAAAAAACTGCCATGATACGTGGATACTTCACTGGTCTGCTAGCCTCAGTCGCTTCGTCAGTTGGCTCATGACCATGTACTCCAGATGTAGAACCTGAAGCAAAACTGGTATCAACTGCAATGGTTGTAGATGGCAAAGAAGAGGTAGTTTCAATTGGCGTTCTTGGCACATCCAGTCCAACTGAATGTGGGGTCCCCGCCTCAGCAGGCATCTCCATTGTCACATCTGGTTCACCTATGTCAGGCGCTGCAACTCCCAAAGCTGGGGGAGCAGCAACAGCAGACGATCTGCTGGGATGAGACCATCCTCAACTTCAACAGGAGTTGGTGGCAAGTTCATGACAGCCTCGGCATCCAAGTCCCCTGGTTTGACATCAGGAAGTGAAAGCACAGGTGGTGCAGCTACACGTTTGGCCAACACAAGTTGTGACCCCAAAGAAGCATACTTGAAGTAACCAAAGCTCCAAGGGCAAGCTTCAACGGCACCTATGTCTTCCATCCTCCATGGTTTTGGGAAGCGTCTAACGCTCCTGGTGACAAAGAGCTGTGGACTGCCTGGAAGTGCTAGTATATGAACACTATGAACATCGTTGCTCAAAGTTTTCCCTAGCCACACTCCTCGTGTCCACTGCGGTGAACCCTTTGTAGACCTTTTCAAAAAGCCTAACACACTCTCTCCAAACAACGCCAAACGACCAGTATAAACTCTATCTGCACAAAGTTCATACGCTGTTTGCCCTCTTCGAACCACAAACCTGTTATGGACCCAAGCACTATGCAGCAAGGCCCAATGGTATAACGGGTGGTGACATCCAATGGTTTGTCCAAGGCCACAACCCTTCTCCAACTGGTCAATCAACAGATTGGCATACTGCCTGATCACCTTCACAGTCACTTCTGCAGCTCCATTCGAAGCATGACTGCCAGCTGGAACAGTTTCTGTCAACGTTCTGATACCCAGTGCAAAGTGTTGGGATCACATGCATGGCGCCGGTGTCCTTGTCATGGATATACAAAGCACATGATGTCTCTTCACCGTCAAGTCTCGAAGCAAACCCAAAATCGAAAGAAACACAAGAGTGAGAGGAAGTGGTGTGTTCTTGTTCCCTATGAGCATCTTGTACTGCACGGTGAGCAACACAAAGTTCACACCATGGTGCAAAGGGATGGTGAGTGAGGCGGTGCCTATCAACTTCTTCAGCAGTGGGCTCATCTGGCACAGGTTGAGAATAAACAGGTCCTGACATCTCACCCTGAAGTTGATGTTGTGCAGCGTGCGCAGCTAACATCTCTGGAGTCTGCAAGTGATTCCAAAGTCTTTCTAAAAGAACTGTCTTGCCTCCACTCTTCACCAATCCCAGGGATTCACATGCGCTTCTCAGCGTCCTCAAAAGTGAACTATGGTCCAACTTCACACCATCAACCCAAACCTCTGTAGTTTCTACACCTTCTGGTCTGTCAGCAACTGCAAGTTCTGCGTCCTCAGCCGCTGGAACGTCATCTGCGAGTGCAGCTTCTGCAGCAGCTGCAACTGGTGGCACTTGCCTGAGAGGAATGCCAGAACGTGGAGCAATGACAGCATCATCTCAAACTGAAAAACCAAGACTTTCAGGAGGAACCATTGCTGTGTGTGCAATTGTAATGGATTCCACCATGCGCTTCTCAGGGTTGAACGGTCCAACCATGGTTTGCAGGTCAGATATGCTCTGTCCAAACTCCTCCAGTTCCCATTCACCATCATCACATCTAATAAGAGTTGTGCGCAACCACAATAAACCCTCATTGGGACAGTATGTGGTATCAACATGATTGGGTGGAGTGCTACGCAATGCACAAACATGTTCACTGAGTTTGATCCAACCTCGTCCAAATCCAGTCAACGCTCTGCCTAAAGTCAGGGCTCTGACGTGTTCAGCAGTGCAAACCTGGCCAAAAGAGGGAGAAGATGCTGAAGTGTTCTCAACGTTTTCACTCAACATGCGTATCACCCCGGAAGCGCACAAAGAATTTCGTTTGAAGTGAACTGGAATATGCCTCTGCTTTCTCACAAGCTCCATCGTGCCATCCCCATTGTTCTGCAGGTGCCATCCATCTTTCAACAACCTTCCCATAGAAATGAATGGCGAAGTCACTGTGGCAATGATGAAACGTTCACGAAAAACAACAGGGCCAAAACGAACCTCTGCAATCCTGGCACCACTGATAGTCATTGGCATACCTTGTGCATCTATGTACTTTGAACCATCGAAATCTTTGTCAGGAAGTCCAACATTGCCAAATTCTAAGGGCAAGACTGAACCGTCTGCCCCTGAATCCAAAACCACCTCCACGCTTTTGGGCTCAGAAAAACCAAACGCTCTAATGCAAGAAGGGCTGGATTCATTGCAGTGCAAACTGTTTGACATGTTGGATTGGTCGTCAGTTGAAATGCAATGGTCATCACAGTAAGTCCAACTGTCGTCAAGGTCTGAATATGCAAAGTCAAAACGCTCTACACACTCCATGTATGCACTCGAAGCTGAATAGTCAGTGGTGTCCAATGCAAAGTCCGACTGTGAAACCATGTTGACAAAGCCATCAAAGCTATCGATCAAAGTCAAATCATGAAACTCAAGGTCAGAAGCATCAGAAGCAAGTTCTTCGATGAAAGGCTCAGGGCAGGTGACCAAACGCACAGAAGCTGAAGGAGGCATGCTAGAAACACTGCTAGATCCCGTACTGCTAGAAGCCGTTGTCGAAGAAGAATGCTGGGGTTGTTGATCACCTCCAGATACTTTCATCATGACTACATCCCCCGCATTAGCACCTCTCTGCAGGGTTTGAGGTTTGTCTACAGCTATCCTTTAAAGGTTTCAGCAGTGTCATTAAGCCAATCCAGGCTTTTTCGTGGCCCAAGTTTTATCTCAAAATTCTGTAGCACGATCTTTTTGAGGTCATCTAAAGATACAATGCTAAGAGTGGGCGTTGCCAGGGTCTTTTCTGCATCATGTAGGGACGGCTGAGATTCCATTGTTACATCAATTTCTTCCTCATCTCTGTCGGGCTGGAATCAACGAGATGTCTTTGTTGAAGCGGCTTGGCCTAGCTGGTGCTGTTTTTTTCTTCTTGGGGTTCCTCCATGTCAGACTGCATCTTCGGCTGCGGCTTGTCACCAAATCTTGTAGCGAAAATAAGAAGTCTGCAGGAAAGAGGCCTTTCTGCAGCTCTGTTTGCATGCTAGCAGAGTCCATCTCAGTAAGAGTGCAGCTTTCAACTCCGAAGAGATTCCTTTCCTACCTGCCGAGCCGGCCATTGCATTCTTTGGGATAACCGATCAGCCAACGTCACAAGCAACGGCTGCGAAAAAACTTGCACGTGCGAACCATACAACGCAGTCCGCAAACCGGATGCGTTGTGTTGAAAACTCACCAAACCCCAAGGGCCGCCTTATACAAGCCAAGCCGTTGCGTTGTTGTGCGCCTCCAATGGGGCTCCAGGTTTTCCTTGCCACGCCACCGGTCTGTCAGGGAGTGATTCGACAGCAATCGTTCCCTCTTTAGAGGTGAACGCATCTGATAATCGATTATCTACTGTGCACGTTCGAGGCCATGGTTGGCCTGGTGACTGATCATTGGACGGACCAGTAGGCCTGAGTGGCAAACTCTCCGCACATGGCCCAGACAAGAGTAGGTCAAGGTTCGAATAAGCACGGACTCCCCAAGAAGGGCACCAGCGATTGTCGGGAAGTTGATCCATTGAGCAGAGTTTTTGTCTTCAGCTTCTGTATGATGTCATTAAGCGTGAGCTCTTGAAACTTAGGTTGGGGGGCCTCTAAAGGATGCACCTCTCTTTCTCTTCTCTCTTCTCTTTCTTCTTCTTCTTCTCTGATCGATCTCCTTCGAGGCGCCTTAAGATTCTTTCAAAGCCAATTACAGAATAGGCTATCCAGAATTTCGCAAAGAGCAGAGGCGGGTCGAAAGCTTGCCAGTCTGAAGACCAGCTCAACTTAAGGTGTGCGCAAGTCCGCAATGCTCTCCCGAGGGAGCTCGAACCCGATCAAGGACGCTGAAAGGCAGAGGAAAACGTCTATGGTGCCAAGGCTCGTTCACGTACAGACTGTAGATCAAGCGATGCCAGTAATTTTTTTGGCTCCGAAAAAGCGCACGCTGGCACAGGGCCTGCGTCACTTGTCAATTGAAGTAAACGCCAGTGAGATCAAGCGATGCCAGTAAAAGAAGAGTGACGAAGAGTTGCAGTACTTTGCCTTTATTCAGTGTGTGGAATCCAAAGAAGGAAAGTGTCGACAAACAGGTGGCAGTTTGCATTTGGAATGCTGCGCATTTTGAGTGTAAAGCTGCAATATTGTGTTGTGCAAAAAGATTTGCACCCTGCCTCAAAAAGCATGCATTGGTGTTCGTGGTTCTGCAAGTTACAACCCTTCACCTTTAAATATGCAGCTTGCTGAATATTCATGCAATGTCACATTACATGAAAATGAAATGAAGCCGCGTATTAAAGCATGATCATTTGTTTCGAAAAACAAGAGTCCAACACCGAAGGAAAACTTACATCAACCTTGCCTGGCATGTGCAAACGGTTGCGAACAAGGAGCGGAGCCTGCTGCCCAGTTTCGCTGGTGCCAAGCAAGATTCAGCCAGCCGGCGGTTCTGCTGCAGCGCCCAATGGATCACCTGAAAGTCCGAGGCCATCATGGACCGGAAGCTGCAGCTGCAATGGTGCCAGGCAATCTTCCTGCAGCCAAACAGCGCGCGTAGTCCGAGTGACATGTTTGTTGCACAAAGTTCAAAACCGTAACGTGCTTCGGCCATTCAATGGAGTACTTTGTTGTGATGTACTGGGTGCGTCGTGATATTCATGGAGTGACCAAAAGGCATTTTGCACGGTTGCCTCCATTAAAGAGCCGTTCGCACGTTATCTTCCGAAGTTTTGCGTTCATACCGGCTTCGCTTGGCATTGAATATGGGTGAATCTTTAGGCCTGTCCCGGCTTCACTAATCACGCCAAACATGTGGGAAGGGAACGGAGCTCAGATTCATTGATGTCGTCCTCGCTTTAGTGGGTTTTCAAATGTGGCAACATGTTTTTTTTTGCTTTTATCACTTCTTTCTGATTGCGGTAAAACTTGCACCTCCAGAGAAACGCTTCGTGCAAGAGCCAATTTAGTGGAAGCTTCAGTAATGACATCTTGCTCCACTTCGGGGCCCCAAAACGAGATCCAAAAAACATGCAAAGACAAGGTACGCCAGAAGCGACCCTCATGTTTCCAGTTTCCACCCAAGCTTGGGCTGTACGGGATCGAATCAGCTGTCTTGACATTGATGATGAAGCCAATGGATTGAAGCTTGCTGAATAAAATTACCACAAACCAAGAAATTAGTCACAACGGCTAGCCCCATTTTAGGGTCCAAAATGGGGGCCCTACAGGGAAGCCCCCTGTGCCAAAAGCTCCTCTGTGTAAAAGCTTCTCTGTGCAAAAGCTTGCTGTGTTTAAAAACTTCTGTGTGTAAAAGCTTCTCTGTGTGGAAGCCTCTGCATGTCAAAGGTTCTTTTTGGAGCAGGTCTTGGGCCAGAGAAGAGCCGAGATGATCTGAGAGTGCGCTGAAAAGAGCCGAGATAAGGTGACAAGAGCTGAGGTTAGCTGAGAAGATGCGAGAAAAGCTTAAAAGATGTGAGAAGAGGAGAGAAGAGATGAGAAGAGACAGGATGAGCTGACATGAGCTGCGAAGAGCTGAGGGAAGTGGAGAAGAGCTGTGAAAATTTGAGAAGAGCTGAGACAAGCTGAGATGAGATGGCATGAGT
>BGPT01000853.1:46868-118969 GCA_003297045.1 Symbiodinium sp. clade C Y103 | reverse complement strand
ATCCTATAGGCCCAGGCTCTGTTCAGTTCTATAAGCTATAGGTGTTTCAATTTTTGAAACTTCCGACCCCGGCTTGCCCGGGAACTACTTGTAATAGTATGTCAAAGAGATCAAGTGAACTTTCTGGAAACAATTTGACTTCAGGATTTGGTCATGTTCGTTTGATTCAATTTCATTTCACTGTCCGACCGCGCAACATGTCGATTCTGGATTCAGAAGCAGTGTTTCGAAGCAGAGGAGGTCTCATAGGTGTCACTGATGCTGTGCTTGATTTGTTCAAAGATGCTGGAATTTCGACAATGGGTAAGTTGGCATTTGCGTCTTCATATGTGCCAGGGGCTGCAGACGATTCTCCATTCACAGATTTAGTTAAAAAGGCCATCAAAAGAGAACCCACATTGGGTGAATTGTCAGCTCTACGAAGACTTTTTAGTGGGTCATATGCGGCTACAGCGGCTGAGATGAAATCCATAGTAGTAGAACAGACAGACGAAACGCCGACACGGAGATTGGCACCAGCGGAGAGGTCAGAGCGGTATGAATCTCAGCAGAAGAGACTGACTGGCATCAAAATTCGTGGAATGTTTGAACCTGGAGGTAGCCTTGTTGATGCAGCAGTATCTATGAGTCAGACAGGATAAAAATATATCAAGTGGCAGTATTGTGTGTCACGAGAGCATGAAGTCCTGACATCCACCGAAAAGGACACGTCGTTGAGCTGTGACAGCAATGGAGTTCTGAAGATGAACAGGAAGGATCATGTTGTGCCATGTGAAGTCACCTCAGAGTTGCAGGTGAAATATTGTTTGACCAGAAGGGGTTTGGCACTTGAACAAGGGAATTTATTCTCCTTTGAAAATCACGAAAAGTGGGCAGAGAAACTTTTTGCTAGTCGATTGAACGAGCCGCCAACTGGATATGCGAGGGTTTCTTTCAGGCAGATGCAACTTGCCGATGCTAAGTTGTTTGTGGTGCTTGGCGCAAAGTGCAGGTCAGGCATCAAGGTGGCGGCAGGTAGCAACAGGCCGTGTGACGACAAGTTTGAGGAGGCCATGAATTCAAACGATGTGCAGCATTTGCTACAGCCCATGCCCATTGCACAGAAGTCACGTTTTGATGTGGATACTCCAAAGGTGCAGCCAGTGAAGCAGACTATTGAGGACACAGTGAACAAAAAGTTCCTCTACCAGCGAAAGGACACCGCACAGGCAGCGGCCAAAAGCTCAGGTGAAGGTGCAAAAGTTGGGCAACTTTTGCAGAAGTTTGAAGGCAAGGTTCACTCCTTCGCCCACAAGCCTCTGCTCCTGCTTCAGCAGCATCTGCATCAGATTATGTCGCACCGTCATTTGGCCGAATTCCCATCAAAATCAAGCCGCCACCGCCCGCGTATGCAGGGAAAACGCCTGGAGATGTGATGTGCAGCAGCCCAAAGCTGCAGTTCCTGAGCCCGCTGAGCCCCCAAAGGCAAAAGCTCCAAAATCAGCGCCATCACCACCAACTGGGCCGCCACCACAGAAAAGGCCGCCATAGTTGGCGAGCCCAAAGCTGTGCTAGCTCAGCCACCGGTGAAGATTATGGAGCAGAAATCGAAAACACCTCCGGGAAGCCCCGCAAAGTCAAAGTAGCCACCAACCCCGCCACCTCCAAAAGCCCAAGCAGAGGAGGTTGCCAAGGAGGAGGAGAAGAAGCCCGCGAAGATCGAGTCCTGTAGCTGTGAAAGATGTTTTGCTCAGGTCTTCCATGGTCAGACCCAATGCGATGGCTGTGGATTTGTTCTGGAAACAACCAAGGCCAAGAAAATCAAGATTGCAGAACGTCCCAAGGAAGAACTTCAGAAGCTTGGAATCAAACATGATTTCAAAGGTGATTTTCTTCGACAGCTAACTCGAGATCAACTGGCCGGACTTAGTGTCACAGATGCTCAGGACCGAGGAAGCACCAGCCCTGAAGCTGATCTGTTGAAGCACGCCAAGGAGAGGGTCAAAAGGGCATTGGACTTAGGACTAAGGATACACGTCCATATTTGATCGTTTTATCATGGACACAGTCTTCATTGAAAGCATACTCAATGATGGCGCGAATGGGTATGACTGTGAGCGATATGATTTGCTTGCAAAATGTCATCTCCCCAAACCGGATCGCAGCAAAGCCCAAGTTCGCTTGGGTACCTCTGAGAACAGCCAACTCGAGCACATGGCCGCCAAGCTTGTCTACATTGATGTGGCACACTTAAACGTGTTGCCCGACAGATTTCACTACATGGGACAGCGATGGATGATCATGTACCGACAGGACATTTACTCGGAGGAGGAGTACAAAGAGTACTTGGAGAGAAATCCTGGCCACAATCTGCTCACGACAAACTTGGAGTGGAACGGATCAGGATTGACCGGTTTGATGAGCAGCTTTCAGAACTCAAAGGACTGAATGAGCCCATCTTCAAGAAGAACGTTCAAGAGAAGGCTCAACAAAGTGCCAGAGCAAGCAAAAGAGGGGAGCCAGGCCAAGCGCAAAGCTGATGGGCCCGCTCCAAATCCGCCAAACGCGGCTAACCCCATTGCCCGAACTTCATCCGATGTAGCAAAATCCTCATCATCATCAAGTGCCCGTGCATGGCTCCATCAGCCACAGTGCCCTGCTCAAAGACTTCACCCAGCCGAATTCTATGAAACGGGCGAATGGGAGAAATGGGATGGCCGATCGTATCAAAAGGTATATTATCACGGCCGAGCAGAGTGGCAGCCGTGGCGGGGCCGTTAGATGCACGATTGTAGAATTCACTTGGTGGATTTTGATTTCATTTCACCGCAATTGGGTGCTTTTCCTTCTGTTCAAAGGAGAAACGGAAGTGTAGGCCGACCTAAGTGTCGTGCCCTGGTAAAGGGGCCAGCCTCGCTTCTGTGGCTCACCTGACAGGGGTGTATTTTCACATGCACTCAAAACAGCATGTATTATACCAATCACCGCCCTATTTAAAGGGCTGTTTCTATTCACATTGACCATGTAGAAGTGCCCTCTCCAAAACACAGCCCCACACCCAGCCCAACACCCAGCCCAAATAGGCGTAACAACTTGTCTACATGTGCCATATTCATCATATTAATATAAAGGTTCTTTCCCCAAAGCACACCCCATACATATATAGCCACATTTGATGTCGTAACTTGTCCACATGTACCATATTTATCTGATAGAGGTTCGTTCTCCAAAACACAACCCCATACACAGCCCCAATTGATGCCATAACTTGTGCATATTTACCATATTGATCTTATAAAGGTTCTTTTTCCAAAACGCAACCCCATAGATCTCCACATAACCTAGCCCGGATTGATGTCATAACCTGTTGCTGATGCTCAATTCCCAGTTTTTTCGCCCTATCTTTAGGGGATGCTGTGTTGTTGTAAAGTAGTGTATCCAGTTCCCATTTTATTTCAAGTGTGCATGTGCACAATCAAACTTGGTGTGAAACAAAGCTCCTACACTCTTGACTCAGGTGACCCAGGTGTGTTTGGTCACAATATTTGAGTGCCAGCACCATACTGTGAGCATAGTCATCGCGGGCCATGTTGGACCAAAGGGTTTTGGATCGAGCCTGGTGATTCTATAGCAAAGGTGGTTTAAATGGGCTTCCTGCGAAATCTGTTTGGGCCGGGACGATTTGCAGACGCCAACAGCGGCGGCTAAGGCACCTGGTCCCTTATATGTTGGGAACTCATAACATGGAAATTTTCACCAGTGAGCCGAAGATTGTCAAAGGATTATGCTTTTTGCTTCCCAATTTTTACACGGGGTTGGGCTCCACTTTGGGCTGCACTTTGTCCCACTTGACCCCCAAAAGTTCCCGTCAGGAACGGTTCAGAACGGTTCAGAACGGTTCTGAACTATTATGGGGGTGTTTACGCATGGTGTTTGGGTCACTTTGGGCACCGTTTTGGAGGTTTTTCTTGTGCGTATTCTGGTTTTTTTCAATGGTTTTTGTGGCTTGAATCTGCCTGGAAATGTTGCCACTGTTTGCAAGACAAGACATGTTCCACGGAACCGTTCTGAACCGTTCTTTGTAGAAAGCTCAAAAAAATCAAATATTCCAGAACCGTTCGGAACCGTTCCGGAAGGGGAACCGAGCACGGAACCGTTCTGAACCGTTCTTTGAGGGGAGACATTTTCAGCAGAGAACCGTTCTGAACCGTTCCTTGTGCATTCCAAAGTAACATTTTTTTCTTGATTTTTTGGATTTATTTTTCATTTACAGATTGATATCATCTTTCATCACATGAGTCACAGGCATAATCAAATGACATAGGATAGAAAACATCATTGCGCATCGAACCATTTCATTTCAAATCAATGCAAATGTGGGAAGGGAATGAGGTGGAAAATCATCAGGGAACTTTTGAATTTTTCCTCTTGGACCCTGGCTTTTAGAAAGAGGCGCTGCTGTTTTTGACATTTCGGTGAGTTTTTATTGTGTGGTAGGTTGGGCCTATGACTTAGATGAGCCCTTTTTTCAAACCCAAAATGAGATGGGTCTTTCATATTGATTAGAGCCCCATGGGTCTTTTACATTGATTTGGGCTCCATGTGGGGCTGCCCCCTGGGTTCCCAGGCTTGGATGCGGTAGTGGCAACAGACAAACAGGACGACGATCGAAATAAACCATGTATGATAGTTATTACTTGTAGCATTGCGGTTCGAGGGAAAAAACTGTCTTCGCCCACTAGCTTCACGGTTGTTAATTGTGGTTTCTATTGGGTATTGCATAGCACCCCAGCTGACACCTGAAAATACAAAACCGTGCGCGCACAAATGTTTAGAGTGAACATCGGGAAACAAACACACATTGGGTTTTCCCATTCGCTGCTTCACTGTTCATATATTCTGCATCATCTGTCATGGAACTTTCATCAGATGTTTTGTCGTAAGCATTGTTGAATAACCTGGTAGTATTTTATTGTGTCGTTTGAATACTGTGTGCTTTCGTGCTTTCAACGGAATTTCATTTTGTTGTGCCAGCTGGCCCATTTCTGCCATTTCCAGTTTCGAACTGTCAATTCGGGCCGAATTTCCCATCACTTAAGCTGTCAACGGCTTAGTGTCCACCAGCTGTTTGTTCTGCTGATTGCTTCATCTTGTGGGATCATGAGTGGATCATTGACCCAATCACCAAGGTCAGCTCTGCCAATGACCAGCCTTTCGCTTTCACGAGTGACGCTTTACAAAAACAATCTGGCGTTTGCAGAACGTCAGGGATCTCTGACTCAAAATGAGGTTGGTACAGCTGGCAAAGTTTTGTCACAATGACAGTGACAGACAACATGACAATGTGGTCTTTTAATGGTCAAAATGTCATGTCGTGTGGACAAACAACACGATTTTTGATTTTCCAATTTATGGCATTTCAACTTCCATCAAATCTATGAGTTCTGAGCCAGGGTGGACAGATTTTGAGCTTCGTGTCCCTGAAACACGACGTCAATTGGTGCGCCGTCGCCGTTGTCAGACCTGTCGGATTCATCGGATTCGGTTTCAAATTTTCAGAAATCGTTGCCTTCTTGGAGTTTTCGGGGCAAAGAATCGGAAACCAAACCGGCTTCAAAGCAAAAAACATCCCACAGATATGCCAACTGCTGGCGGCAGGTGGTGAACACGCTGTCGGCTTCCGCCCCGGGTGGCGCTTCCATCATTTTCGGACAGCAGAATCCGAAGCGTGCAGAGATGGGAGAAACCACATATCCTTTCAACCACAGCAGCATGGGAGCCTTCCTCGAGTCATGCAGAGGGGCCAAGGTTTCAATCACTCTTGACAGCAAGATCTCAAAGACGGGAATGTTGCTCATGGTAGAGAGGGCTCAACGTGTCATTGAAGGTTCCAAAGATCAGACGGAGGAATATTTTGCATCTCTGCAGATTTTCGAGGAGGGTTCCATCCGAAAGATCCCATTTCAGAATGTCGTGGAAGTTTCCTTAGTTGACGCGAAGATGCAAGACCAGCTGAGCAAATCCCTGCTAGCGACTCTGGAAAAGCAATTGCCCAAACCCTTGCCGCCACCAAAAGACAATCGAGAGATCATTTCAATCCGAGCCAAAACGTCGGAAAACACTGGTGCTTGCCAGGTGTCCTACGTTGAGACTCAGACCCAATTGATCCAATTGATTCCATTCCATTTTGAAGGTGGAACCGACATAATGACTTCTAGTTAGCTGATTAGATCCGATTAGATTTCAGATATTTCAGAAAGACGTGGCAGTTTGAGCGTGTTCTAATTTCTAGTGAAGGCTTCGGCGTAAGCCTCTGATGAACCGTTTCAATCCGAATTTTGCTTGTTGGGTCATTTATTTTTCCTTTTAAATTTCATATTAATTTTCCTTGTGTCATCTTTGTGAGGATAGATGCGAGGAATGGAAGTGCATGTACCGTCTGGATCTACCACGAGAAGACATGGATCTGGTGGTGGTGAATTCCGTCGACTCGGATGCATCGGTCACGTCGGTCACCCTTCACACCTTTGGCCATGTGCGGAACAGCACAGATGATGACTGGATCGATGTGGTTTCTTGGTTTCAGATCCGTCATGCGTTCGCCATGTGAATCAATTCTAGCAAGACGCATCTAAGCCCCATACGTAGATTATCGTAGATTGATTTCCCAGATGAGACTTGTTTCAACTCAGCCTGCAGGATTTTAGGGCAATTTGCTGCCTGCTTCCCAGGACTTGCACCTTGTGGCGAACGAGTTGTCGATCTTAGCTGTCGGAACTGAGCCAGCCCGTCAGGAGAAAATCCTGCACTCTTGGAGAAAGGGTTGCACCGCCACAGTACTGCGGTGTGTATGAGTTCAATGAGATGTACTAATGGTGGTACTATGTGGTTCTTATACCTATACTGACTTATACTTATGGTGTGCTTTTGATTTGCTTATGATTCCAATGATTCATTAAAATCCCTTAATTCCCAGGTCTTAGAGTCCAGAATTTGCGCCAGGAGCTGGCCAAGATAGTGAAAGAGGCCAAGAATTGGGGAGGCGGTGGCATGCAGATTTTCATCAAAACCTTGACTGGAAAGACCGTGACCTTGGATGTTTCGTGTTCAGATGCAGTGGAACAAATCAAAGCCAAGATCCAAGATAAAGAAGGAATCCCTCCTGACCAGCAACGATTGATCTTTGCTGGGAAGCAATTGGAAGATGGTCGGACGCTGGCAGATTACAACATTCAAAAAGAGTCAACTCTTCACTTGGTCCTTCGTTTGCGTGGACAAGAGGTTTGGGCACCTTCCCGCAAACCCGTGGATGCGGCAGAAGACTTTGAGTCTTTGGAAGGACCCGACATGATCCGAGCACGCGAGCTGAAAAGTTCCGATTTCTCGTGAAAAAAATGTGTCTAGACAGAGTCGAAACATATTCTAAACATACACTGAGAAAAGCATTGGCAAGGAAGGACATGGAGCATGAAACACTCCTGATGGCGAAATCTTGCTTGGTGGTTTCAATTCCTTTTATTGTTTTATGCTTGGCATGGATGATCTCTGGTATTCTCCGGTGCTTCCAGCTTTTTGCAGCTTTTTGAAGGACTTGCAACGAAAGGATTGGCGGAGCACGTTCTTTATCAAGTCTCAGATCGTGTCACCATTCGTTCCAAGGAGACGGCCATTGTCCCCATCTTCCAACACGGCATCAAAGGCGATCGAGTCCTGGTCTACGATCCCAAAGCCTCTGAGGTCTGTGTGAAACGAGCGGTTCATTTGGTGAACACCTCGGAACATGTTTTGGCCAATGGCTCCGTGAATGTCTTGGATGGTGGTCGTTTCGTGGCCCAATGTCAGTTCACCCCCATGATCCCCGGTGATGATCAGTTGATCGAACTTGGGGAGGATACCACGGTGTCAGTGGGAAGGTGTAAGCCGAGTGATCTGCAACAAGATCGGGTCTTCCAAGTTCGTCTGGAACAGGACGAACATGGCCATTTGTCCAAATGCATCTTGGATCATTGCAACCAGGTGACCACCAGATATTCCATCAAGAACAATGGAACCAAAGCTGCCGCGTGCCTCTACATTGAACACACAGCGAGGACGGATTGTGGCGGCTTTTCCATTACATCCACCAGCCACTGCGTGAAGCAGACGACAGGCTACACATTTGGGGCCTGTTGGGCAAGGGATGTAACATAAGGGTTAAGGTGACAATAAACTGAGTTGAATTGGCGAAGCAAACCAAAAGCTCAAATCATTGCCCAAAGAGGCAGAAAGCTGATAGATTTCATAGAGTCAAAATGAGTCAAATATTGCCCGTGACGTCCCACCGTCCCGTGAGGTTTTGTCAAAATTTGTTCAAAACCCCCCAGGCTGGGCTCGTTTCTGCCTTTCTGTGGAACCTGAAGCTGATCTCAGTCTGGAGGTGCCACGAGTGGCTCGAGTGGCTAGAAAGAACTGGTTTGTTGTAACAAGTTGTAACTGGTTTGTTCATGTTTGTTTTCCTCAATTGAAGATTGTGTTGCAACTGGTAACAACTGGTAACAACACTGGTAAAATACTGGTAACATTTCGTAACAATTGGACAGTTCTTTTGCTTGCTTTGCTTCTTTCAGGTCTTGTTTCAGGCCTTGTTTCAGGCCTTGTTTCATCATGTTTCACACTTCGAACACGGCATGGTGGTGGTCCCATTGTGCACACTGGCTTTTTCCAGAAAAAATCGTCTGTGATGAACTAAACATATCAGTTGCCATCGGCTTCGACTTCGATCAGTCATGATACAAGTCATGATAAAAGTTGATATAAGTGATATAAGTGATATAAGCCATGATGACATACATCATGTAAGTCATGACTCAAGTCATGTTTGTTGCACGATTTGATGTGTCGAACTTGTCGACTTGTCAGGTCTCTGAAGAGGCCAACTACGAGGAGAGCATCCCGCTGAACGAGGCCAGCATCAGTCGCTTCCTCTCTGGGCGCGCCAAGACGTTGAGGGACGAGCAGGTCCTGGACGAAAGTTCCATCAAAGTTCTTCATCGAAGCCTGGCTCGGCTGTGCCTGGGTGATTCGAGCTTTGGAGTGAGAATTTTTCTGAACCTGTTCTGCCTGTTCTTATTTCCGAAGCCTGTCGCCTGTCCAGACTTCCACTAAAATCACTAAACAACACGGAGCAGGACGGAGCAGGTATGCAGGCGGAGCAGGACGGAGCAGGTATGCAGGTGAAGATTGTTGCAAGCACTAGCAAGCTTTGATAGCTGGGTATTCCTGAAAGGGAGTGAAGAAACAAATCGTGGCTACAGCAAGACAACATGCGGAAGTATCTCTGAAATGATTTCGGCCAACATTGCTGGTTCTATGGTCTTTCTTGAGGTCATATCCCCGGACAGGTTTCCTGGGTCATACCTTTGATATCCTTTGATCATTTCATTTCAGCAACTCAAAGACACGTCGTGTTTTCGAAAAAAATCGTGCATGGCTATGCCATGACTGTTTCTATGTTTTGGTATCATCCCCTGCCTTTCAAGTCTTTCAAACTGTTACGCGCTGCAACTTCTCCAGCATTTTTTCATTATTTTCCATTGACCAAAAGTTGCTTCTTGGAAGCTGCTGAAGTGGAAGTGAAATTTGATGGTCTAATGATGGTCTTGGGCTTGGTGCGTTTCAATATGCCGTTGGCTGAGACGCCGTACTTGTGTCCTTTTCCAGCATTGTATTCCTGCGAGTGTTGCTACTGTTTTTCCCAAGTGCCCTTAATTCCTTTCACATCTTGCGTTTCCTTTCCTGTTTTTCTGTTCCTCTTCGTTCGTTGCCAATGGGAAGCGTTCCGAAGCGTTGTGCGACGTGCGCTTCCCTCTTAAGGCGTTTGGCATCGATGTTGAAAGCTTTCCTGGAGCCTAAGAACATTTCTGAAGAGCAGTTGCTGAACTGGGAACAGCGGGAATGCCCTTGGTCGGCCGATGAATCCACTAACAGTGATCCAGATCGACTTGCTTCCGATGTGCGAGAGATTCTCTGCAACACATGATGTATCATGAAGTCATTCACGTGGTGATTCATGATTATTTATATTTATTAAGGTGTATTTTCAATCCTGGGCTACCCTTGGGTCAAGGATAATTTTACCGTAGAATCCGTAGAATTGAATAGAATTCAATAGAACTTCGTAAGCCCAGCTTTTTGTGTCCAGATATGTCCAATGACAGTCGCTCTTCTGAATTTGGACCTCAGGATTCTGGCTCAAATTCGAGAGTTGCAGTCGAAACAAGCTGAGACCAAAGAGAATCAACGCAAGCAGAGTACCGACAACAGCCGGGTCGCAAAGATCTTTGAGAACCAGACGAGATTGCGGGAGAACATCAAATCCATGGAACATGTTCGCACCGGATCTTTGCTGGAAAGGTATATGAATGACATGGACAAAGAGGAAAATGACTTGATCGAAACACGAAAACGGATTGAGGCATCAGAGGAGCAAAATGCAAAGCTCAGCAACGATGCGTCCAGGTTGGCTCTGCAGATTGTGATGAAGACCAAAGCCCTTCAGAAGAGGGCCAAATGCTAAGTAACGTTGCTTCAGCAGATCTTAGCAGCTAAAGCAGAACTGCTAAAGATATCTAAAGATATCAATGTGATGGGTACACCATGGTCGTAGGAGTGGCATGCAGTGGCTCCTTCGTCGGTTTGAAATTCGCAGACGTTTCTTTACCATTCTTTACATCAGATTTCCATCAGATGCTTCTGAGATGCCTCTGAGATTTGTCTGGAGTCACTCCGGCTGTGTACAGCTTGCTGGGCGTCCTAGACAAAAAGATCAAACAAGGCAAAAGTGATCAAACATGTATGACAGTGTATGATGTGATTACTTGTCACCTGAGTGTCATGGTAGTTGCAAGGCTTGAGAAAGATCAGTGTTTTTGCAGATTGAATGTTTGTTTCGCAGCGTGAAGTGGCACATGAACAATCGAAGGACTGATTTGAACATGGTGAAGAGATGTTAAGAGTAGCTGGAAGGCAAACTTAAAAGCAAACCAAACGAGCAGGTGAACCTTGAGGATGAGAAAAAGATGAACCTGTGAAGATGCTGTTCTTCTCACAGCTGTACCACTTGGTAGGGACATTTTACCACCTGACAATTAATCTTCTGAATATTTAGAGTTGAACATTGAATATTATTGAATATTGACCAAACAATAGAGTGGAGGTAAGCAGGAAATTCAGAGCATCTAGCCTATCATATAGCTATTTGACCAGAGCAATCGGAAGATTCACAAGTCTCATCAAGTCTCAACCGGAACCTTAGCAGCTGAGCAACCTTCGCATCCTTTGCGATGGAGATATTTTTGCTGCTGGCTTTTGGACTTGCGCTGGTTGCAATTGCCGCCTTCTTCCTGAAACCGTCGAGCACTCAGCCGAACTCAGCCGAACTCAGCTCAGTCCGTCGCTCACCTCCAAGCTCCTCGAGTTGCTTACCGCAGCTTACCCAACTTGTGGCTGAGAGCACCGCTGCTTTGCCCTGTCGTCAGGTACTTGGATTGGCGCTACAGTTGCGGCAAAGCGTTGGAATCTCAAATCTCTAGGAGCTTAAAAGCGGCACGGCGTCGCCAAAGAAATGGTGCCATATGTGACATGGACTTGGAAAGTTCATTGGAAAGTGACATTTTGGATTGGAAAGCAAAACCAGAAAATCCCCGAACTAAATGGAGGTTAAAATGGGAGAATCAACTACAAATCAACTATAAATTACGAAATAAATGGTGAATTTTCAATTGCCATGGCAGGACTTCCTTTCAGTGTGCTCCTAGCGAACTGGTGCCAGCACCATGGAAAGCGCCGGAAGTGGCTCTCTCCGTAGTCGTGCCCGCGTACAACGAGGACTTGCCAATGCGTTGCAGGTTGGAAAGATGGTACTTGGTGGTACTTGGTGGTACTTGATGGTACTTGATGAGTACCTGCTATATTCGTTTCATCTTTGCAACGATGTAAAAGATCATATAAGATTAGATAAGTTATAACAAAAGTCGGTCAATTCACCAATTTACACAATCTACTGTAATCTACTCCTTTTTTCTGTTTCTGAGTCAGAAAAAAAGTTAGAGCATCAGACATCTGACCGGAGGAGTATCGACTTCCGCAGATGTTGGATGAAACCTTGGCATATTTGGAAAGCCGGGGCAGTGACGCGGCATCATTCTCCTACGAGGCGCCCGGGATGACAAAACATGCCAAAACATGTCAGAAGACATGATTGAGACATGATGATGACAAGAGATGATAAAACCAAGCCATTTTGCCATATAAAAAACCGTGTAAAGCCAAAGAGATTCCACCATGTCGTCTTTGGCCATGGCTTTTTCATGTCTCCGCACCAGGTCATTGTCGTGGACGACGGCAGCAGTGACAATACCTATGCTGCGGTGTTTCGGAGCACAACTTTGGATCATCTTGAAATTCTTGGAATCTGTGGACTCTGACTGGAATCGATTTCCATGGTTACAACATGGCAATTACAACATGGCGTCACGACATGGACTCTTATTGGCGGTATTTGTCTTGTTGCTTCGTCCAGCTTCAGGCCTTGTCGTCCAGGTTCGGCTCTCAGCACTCAATAAATCTCGGGGAATCTCGGAATTTCGGAATCCACTCATGTTTCTTTTCCAGGATTTTTTAAAGAGAACTTGTAGCTGCTATAGTTTCTCCCCATCTCGAGAAACATCGCTGAACTCAGGGACGCTTCCTTGCAACATGGTGAAGTCAGGATCATCAAGCTGCTGACCAACCGTCCTCTGGTCATGTTCTCCCCATAGGTTTCCCAGGAATGTGCTGAAGATTGAGCTTGGGATGCCGTGGTTTCAACCTGAGAAGTTTCCAACAGACTTGCTATGCAAAGTTTGCAAGTGCCAGGTGGGAAAGGATTTGCCGTGCGCACTGGCATGCTGGCTGCGAGAGGCGGGACCACAGATGGATTGGTCTTTGATGGTCGTCTTGTTGGTCTTCGGATCTTTCTCACCATCAAAACATCTCACAACCCAGTTGAAGTTATGGATCAGCAACCCCAATGACTTGATCGTCGCTATCACAAAATTTCTTCCCTGCAGGGCAGCTGTTACTGATGGCGGATGCTGATGGTGCCACGAGCATCCGTGATTTGGAACGACTTGAAAGAGCCTTAGGCCCCAAGGACAGTCAGAGGGCCTTGTAGGATTGTAGTGAAACTGCATCATCAAGTGTTTTGCTGTGTATGGCTCTAGCTATGGCTCAAAACCATGTATCATCAATATCATCAATTATCCAAAAATTGCTGGCAAACCATGGGCTAAACCACCGAATCGTATTATCATTGAATGGTTGGATCACTTGGTATGGCCATTGACAAAAAAGGTACCTATTTGTGGTTGCAAGGCAGTCATTTGTCCAGGATGATTCTCCACACATCGCCTTTGGCTCTAGACATCATCTTCGACAAGAGGCTTTGAACAAGAGGCGTCTGGTGCGATCTGGTGCGATGTTGCCACGTGGCTGCCATGTGGCTGCCATGTGGACATGGTGGATGGGATATTCTGAATGGTTTGGTGATGTTTGGTGAGATATTCCGAATGAGTCCTGATTATTCCGGATGTTCGTGGAATGTTCGTGCACTTGGCAGGGCTTGGTATCGAAACGTTTTGATGGTCGGCTTCCACTTTGCCGTCTGGCTGTTGGCTTTCACCTCAGAGATTTGCCGATTTCTCCCAATCTGCATAGGAGGGCCATGGAGGGCCCATGAAATCGATGACAAGCTATGGGTCGTCAGTGGCTCTTGAGTCCTTGTTGAGTCCTTGTTGAGTCCTTGTTGAGTCCTTGTTGAGTCCTTGAGGTTGGTGGCAATGTGAAAGATACCCAGTGTGGCTTCAAACTCTTCAAAGCCAATGCCCCACGAGCCCGGTTGGTGCTGAAACACAGCTGCAAACCTCCTGTTCTCTCCTGTTCTCTCCTGAAACATGTTGGCTGTTTTGGGTTCCATGATGTTCCATGTACTGAAATATGACATGGCTGACATAGCATGATTCCGCCTGGCGATGTTGCCAGATGTTGCCAGATGTTGCCAGGTAGGCAAGCAGATCTTTGCTTCGCTTCACCTCTACCGATGGGCCTTCGACATTGAGGTCTGGTTGTTTACCTCCTCGAAAATGTCTCTGAGGATGTCCATGGCCAGGAATTTCCGAAAAAGATTGCACGGATATACAAATATAATCAGATTCTGTCAGATATACACTTTCGAGGTAGTGAAGTGACCTGGAAGCATCTGGCATTGCTGAGGTCCTGATCCTTGCCAGCATCTTTGGAAAAGGTGTGGCTGAGGTGCCAGTGACCTGGGTAGAGATGCCTGGTTCGAAGTTGAATCTCCTGACGGGTGCGGTGACGATGCTGCGGGATATGGCGTTGGTGCAGGCCAGGATTTTCGAGATTTTCGAGCGGATGTTGGCATTTTGGCGGTGATTTTCAGGGATTTTGATGCACTTTTTGGCTGTGATTCTGTGCCAAGACATTGGTGCACCACTGAGGTGCTGTATGCCTTGGGCGTTTGGCAACCTTCGGTTTTGTGAGTTGTTCATTGTGGAGCCATGGCCCCATGGCCCCATGGCCCCATGGCCCCATGGCCCCATGGCCATTGCTGGAACTAGCCATTCGGCCAATTCGGCCGGGAACTTCATGCGTTGCGAACTTGCGGTATTTGCAGTGCTGCGTAAGATGCTGCAATGCAGCGTCTGGCGCTAGAGCTGTGTGGCAAGCTGGGCCATTGCAATATGTGTATATATATATATGATACATGTGGTCAGTGGGTATTGAGTTGGTATTGAGTTGGTATTGATTTGGTATTGATTTGGTATTGATTTGGTATTGATTTGCTTTTCATGGTTTCTCCTACTAGGTAGTATGTCTAGTATACACATGTACTTTTTACATAGTTTCTTTTCAAAAGGATGTTGTATTTCCCCCACCCATTTCAAAAGATATTGTATTTCAATGATTTCAATGCATGTTGTTGGATGTCTCTGCACAGCTCTTGCCCGTAGTAGCTGCTCTGGTTTCTTTTCCGAGAGGCCAAAGGACCAGCCAGGCTAATCCGACGAAACAGTTTCCTTCCAGCTCTGACTGCGTGAAGTGAGATTTCTGACTGCTCTCATCGAGTTTCTTGCAGATTCTTGCAGATTCCAGTGTGTGTCAATCTTGGATTCTTGGACTCTGTCTGCCTTGCAATTTGCAAGTACAACGTCAAGGCCATTTCTTTTCCGCAAGACGGCTGGCTCGCAAGATGGAGACGTTCTCAACAGAGAAGTCAGGGTGCTGTGATGCGGAGCACGTTCCGTGGGGTCAAGAATCTGCTGCATATTGGCCACTTCGATGCAGTACTTAGATGAAGAGCTTTTTGGGTCATCAAGGTCATCCTCAGTGATGACTCCTATCAGTAAATGCAGTGTAAAAGATTTTGACAGGAGTTGAGATGTTTTTGAAATGTAGTAGATTCATATGATTCATATTGCGGTGTTATCACTTCTAAGGTCATGAAATATCATGAAATATCATGAAACAACATAGACTCAGTGACCGACTCAGTTTTGCGTATCCGATCAGTCCGATTTCTCCGATCTCATCCCCCAAGGCTGGACCCATGCGCAGAGAAAGAGGTCCAGGACCCACAGAGCTCCATTGAGTTGCAGGTGAGATCTGGGATCTGGGAGGATCTGGGAGGATGGGCAAACATTGAGACTGAGATGATACTAGGACAACAACTTTTTTGGGTGTGGTACCTTGTTTTTGAGGCAAAACCATTTGAACGGAGTGAAACAACTCTGAAGCGCCGAGAAATCAGAATCTATGGATTACACATGTTCCATAACACATGTACAAAAAATGATGATATTACATATATATATATATATGACACACACACACACATACTCTATTTATCTATATATGTGTATGCGATATTGGCATTGGGGAATGACCATTTCTGGCCGACATCAGGTGCCCCTGCCAAGCCATGCCGCCTTCTTGGAACTCACCAGTGTCTTAGGGCAGGAGCGGTCTGAGCGAAGCAGGCTGAGCGAAGGGGTGAGTTCAGAATGAGATTTGGAACATATTTTGAAATGGAAGATGACATTGTATCAATACTGTATTACATTTGGAAATAGAACGTTGATGATCCTTGATGAATATTTGGACATCTTTGGAATTTGGATGGATATTGTAATTTTTGTTGAACTTCAAACTGTTCAAGGGTAGCCACGGGGAATGCAATGAAATGTAGAATCTGTGGTGACTTCAGTCGTGACTTCTGACATTTCCAAGCCTTGATTCGGTCATGACCACGGCGAGGACATACTTTGCTGCCTGGGGTCAGGACCTTAAAATTGTGAGTGGGTATCCACTGGTCGTTTGATCTCGCAATCAAACATGCATTTGTTGAATTTTATTGATGGTGTATGATGATGTTCGTACCAAAAAATGAGGTTTCAGATGGTTTCAGATGATACAAATCAACATTAATCATCATAGATCAACGCATCATTTCATGGTTTGCTTCGTTTGCTTTCACTTCAGTGGAGATTGAAAAAGAACCCTTTGAAGACTTGGCTATCTTCGTGGTGATGGGTCAGGTCGTTGAAGTATGCTGTACTTTGTGAAGAAGTACACGAGAAGGACCACCTTCTGCTGAATTCCGTGCTGCCAATGACAGTGAGTCCCAATGTACATAGGTACTAACCAAGGTGACTGTAGATTCTGCACGAAAATCAATGCTTTCAGGGCTCACCATAGAGTCCCTGAAACACCATCATATTTTGCCAATATTGGATGATATTGGATGTGTAGAACGGTTCGAACGTGATTCATTGGGATCATTGATCTGCCAGACTCAACTGGGTCAGGGTTTTGCGAGGAACGGAGGATTTCTGCCACCGTCTTCATCAATTGGACCCCGGTCTACCTGCAGGCACGAAACGGATCGAACTTCGTGTGCTGGAAACAGCTCCGAAGATGGCAGGTTCGTGTCCTGCCTGCCGCAATGTCCAGCGTCCTGGAGTTCAAGGACTTTTTTTTAAACATGCCTTGAAAGCCACTGAAAGCCACTCTTTCACAATACTCGTTTTCTATTTCAAAATCAATATCAATATCTATTGATTTGAATTCTCTAATGTCTATCCAGATCTTGCATATCCATCATTTTCGCCAGGACTTGGGCCGACACAGTGTGGTGCATTTTCACCGCGTTTGCCACACGATCTACGACCTTCTCGGGCCCGGTCTCGGGCCGGTTGGTCTCAGTTTCATGTTTCCCTGGTGCAGGAAGCTGCGACCTGCAGACCTATAGTAACTCCTATCACCTGTCATTTGGTGCTTTCAAGACCTACCCTCTGGTAAACTAACATAGCTATGGAAAATCACCATTTTTAATGGGAAAATCCACTATTTCTATGGCCATTTTCAATAGCAAACTGTTAGTTTACGGGATCCAGAAGTGGCCTTCAGGCGGCGCTTCCTGAGAGGACAAGCTGAGGACTCAGAGGTGCCGGGATCATCCGGGATCCAGCTTGATGTAGGGATTCTCATCATGTAAGAATTAGTAATTCCATGTAATTCCATGGAATTCCATGTAATTCCATGTAATTCCATGATGCAAATATTTTTGAGATTATCAAACTTATCATGGACATATATAAGAGGATCATCATGATCCATTGTGGAATCATGTGAATCTGGGAATTTGATCAACAAAATTCTTGCCATTTTTGGGAGGAGGGCTGTTTTTTTTTGGGAATTATTGTTTTTCCGCTTTGGGCATTTTCTTTTGGATTTCTGTTTCCCTGTTTCTTTGCTTTTCTGCTTCACTGCTTTTTGCTTTTCTTCTTTTCCCTGCTTCTCTGCTTTTCTGCTTCTTTGCTTCTCTGCTTCTCCACTGTTCTGCTTCTCTTTTTTTTCCTGTTTTTGGCTTAGGCTGAATAAACCCCAAGAAATACATATAAATACATCCTAAACCAACCCAAAACAAATCCCAGCCCCCCCCCCCCAAGGCCTCATGCTAAGCCCTAAAAAAACTCAAAATCTGAAACTAACTTACCCCAAATAACCCCCACACCAACCCTAAACAAACCCCAAACTAACACAACCCTAAGTAGCCCCTAGACAAACCCAAAATCTGAAACTTACCCTCAACAAACCTGAAACCAGTCTAAATAGATCCTAAACCCACCCCAAATAGATCTTAAACCAAACGTAAATAACCCCCCCAACTAACACCTAAACCAACCTTAAATAGATCGTAAGTAAATCTTAAACCACGCGTAAAGAAATCATAAACCAACTCTAAACCAACCCCTACATAGATCCTAAACCAACCCTAAATAAACTCAAAACCAACCCTAAAACCAACCCTAAAAAACAAAACCAACCATTAAGCAAACTAAACCAACCCTAAACCAATCCTAAATAAACCCTAAAACAAACCTAAGCAAACCCTTAATGAAACCTAGTTGCAAAATACCATCCAACATGAAAAGTTTGAGCACGAAAATGTTGCAAATACCATGGAAAATGAGAGGTTCGAAGCAATACCGTTGAAATGGTAGCTTCCAGTCCCAAAATGCGGCAAATTGCAAGGAAAACGGACAGAACAACAGATTAAAAAATCCCAAACGGAAAACACACAATTCCCAAAACAATTCCGGACTTTGGTATCTCAGAACCCGGACGCTGAAAATTTGCGTCCATCCCGATTTTCACCGCTCAATTCAGGTATCCTACACTCCAATTTTGGGGATGAACATGGGGAAAATTGGTCGTAGCCATGCCCATTCCCAACACATGTAAAATGTGGTCCATTCGAGATCGGGATAGATGAGAATATCACCAATCAAATGGGATGACTCAGGTGAAGGTTAGTGATGCAGTAGTAATCCCAACAGTAAATCCCAATTCCGTAGGGTTGAGTTCCCCCGAAATGGTAGAAATAGCTATGATCCACTGGGTTTGCCATTATCATCCCATTACATCACCATTCAATTACCATTGACTCCCCATTCTTATGCAAAGAAGCCGTGACTTTCCCTGCAGAGCTTGAGGATGATGAGAGCAATTTCAGTTCTACCGAGTCTGTCCCATTCTGAGATGCAGGGCGGAGGGTGCAGTCAATGGGATTTAGCCAGGTAACCCCTGTAGCCAATGTTTTGTAATATGAGTGGGGGTACAAGGCTAGCCGGGTCTGTAAACCTTTGGGTGCTTCCTGAAACTTTGGAACATCTGAAAAACTGGCGCATCCCACCAATGTGTTTCAACATTGGTGGCCTTCCACCATTCAAACTTGGGGATTTTGTCAGAGGAAATAGCAGCAACAGGAAGTTACTGTTAGATCAACTTCATCCAACTTTCGAGGCCATGCGAATTGATGATGTCTCAGTTTTGCTGGAGGAAGCTTGGAAACCCAGCAGTGACTCTTGGGTCCTCGGTCCTTGCATCGAGATTTCCACCCTTCGGGCTGCGTTCATCAGTCGACATGGTGATTCAACAGTGGCCTGGTTGATGGGGTTGGCCCATGCCTAGTAGCTCTCGTGAGACTTTGCACCACACCGGTACACTTGCCATTTATCATAGTCAAGCTACAGCAATGACAAAGGTCACATTTGCAATGCTTTCATTGTCATCTTCTCACTTCAAGTTTCGCAACCTTGCCAACATGCGGAGAGCAGCAGACTGGTTGGAGTTCAGTCAGGAATTCTGACCTGACAAACTGACGACTCATTGGAGTTTTTTGCCCACCATAGGGGATTACATACTGCTGGTACCTCGAATTTGAGCCTTTAGAAAGCAACCCCAAGCCAACTCCCAGCCCGAACAACCCATCGAAGCAACAACAGCCGCCATGAGCTCCCGCCATGGGTAACCAAGCATTGAAGCAAGCGAATCAGGACAGAAACGACTGGGAAAAGTGATGAAAGATGATGAAAGATGATGAAAGATGATGAAAGATGACCATCAGAAAAGATAAGCCACAAATTACATCAAATTACCAAGGTGTGGGCCATGGGCCATGGCTGAAGATTTGTGGACCCAAGGGGGTCTATGGTTTCTCCCGAATTTGTTCCACTTGTTCCACAAGTTCCACTTGTTCCACCAGGACCTCTGCCAGGCTGTGCAAAGAGGGGATGTCCAAAGTGTGGAGAGGTTGTTGGTGCAAAATGCGCAACAAGGCAGGGATTGATTCAGATTGATCGCTTTTTTACATTATATGGGCCTTCAACGTGAGGGATGGGCAGAGATTCATATCTTCAGATTTCTGCAGATTTTGTAGTGGTGAAATGTCAGCACTTTTATTGGTTACACTCCAAGATGAAATATGTCAATGTAAGTGTAGAACTGGATATGTATGTTTGTTTTTTTGCCGAATTGATTTTTCCTTGACATCTTCAGAGTGAAGCTCTGCTGCAGGCTCTCGGCAGGTGCTTAACGAGATTTCGGCTGAGCATGGAGGATCACCACTGCTGATTGCAGCGAAGAATGCCAGGCAGTCGAAGAAGTATCTCTCCAATTGGACAAAGTCGGTTTGCCTTTGCAATTTTTGATATCGAACAACATAATCCTATACAGCCTCTACACATCTGTATAGTAAACATATATACAGGTATATATTATATATATTATAAATATGGAATAAACACATCACGTCCTAATTTCTAACATCCAATTGATGAATAGCAAGCCAATTGTCACCATCGTCGCCAGGTTGGACCTGCTGACGCTGCTCCTGGATGCCTCAGCGGATCTCCACGGCCGCGACGCCACGCAGTGGACGGCGCTGCATTTCGCGGCGCGCACCGCGGCGACGCCGCACTGCACCAGCTGCGTGCAGCTGCTGCTGGCGCGCCGGGCAGATGCCTTTGCGGCCACGGAACTGGGGTATCTGGGATGAAGCATGTGATGGAACATGTTTTTGATGAGTTTTTGAGTTGTTGATGATGTTTTGATTTTTTTGATGATGATTTCTATTGCTACATTGCTTGTTGGTGACAGTTTGTGGATAAAGTCGAGTACTTACAGGTATTTTGTTGAATTTTGAATGGTTTTGAGGCAGAAAGATGGAAAAAGATGAGGGTTGATCCAGAAACATGGGACTATGCGAAAGGCATTTCAAGTTAACAGCGGGGAGGATAGGTGGAAACTCTTAACGACCCCACACCTGCAGAGTGGTTTGTCATTCTGTGTCTTGCACTGACCAAATCTTGGCTCTCAAAGGACGGATGAAATGCGGGCTCCCTTAGTTGTTTGGGCCATGAGTCCTGAAGTCACGACTTATCAAGATGCGAGTCCCGAGTTTCCTTGAAACAAAATGGAAGGCACTGAATTTGTGCTGAACAATTGTGGCATGAAGGGGTGGAGGGTGGAATCAACTCTCTGCCTTGTGCCATTTTGGCTCAAGGGCTACACATGGTGCTGCATCAGCATCTTTTCGGCATGAGCCGTCTCGCGCACCATGTCATGGCCTGTGGACTTGTCGCCGTATGGATCTATCCAATCTTGCTGCCGCTTCTTTGGAGTCTCGCCGGAACTGTGGACTGCATTCACGAGGGCGGCGGGGGATCCTGGCGACGATCATCGCCTGCTGGCTGCATTACCGCCAACCGCGGTGGCAGCGTGCGCAGAAGCGACAGTTTTGGAGAATGGCGACCAGGTGACAATGATCCAGGCAGTGCAGTTGGGGTTGGTGTACCGGCTGGCGAGACGAAAACTGCACTCAGACTCAGGACTGGACTTGTCTTTGTGGAAGGACCCCAACCCTTGGGGACAGGAATCAGAAGCCAGCCCTTTGACTACATCCATCGAGCCCGTGGACGCGTCGAAGGGAGGAGAACGGAAGATGAAATTCACTGCGGTGATAGACCAGGGGGACGAGAGCGAATTTGTAGTAGCCTCGGAATCCCAAAAGCAAGCATGGCTGCAGGTCTTTGTGAATCTGACGGGGGATGTTCCAATGGAACAAGAAGACCCCTCCGTAGAACAGATCAGTGCCCTTCAAAAGAAACTCAGTTTGGGGCACGCCCCATACGCAGACTTCGGCGTATTTCAACCCTACGGGAGGAAGTCGCACCGAACTCAACGCTTTCGGTGTTACTACAGCACACCGGAGGGCTTTTACTCGAAGGAGCTTCCAGGGCCTGGCAACTACGACCAGTGGAAAGCGTCGTTCAGGGTTTACAGAACGGCCCTTCTCATGTTAGAAACAATATCGATGTCAACGGCTGTGGCCTACGAAGATCACATCGAAAAGTTGAATCGCATCTACAGCGGATGTTGGCACCTAATCGTGCAAGCCGACGATTTGGGGAGATCGGAACATCTTTTGAGGTTGAAGGTATCCCTCGACATGGAGTTGGCGCAGGGCACGAAGGCTCCATCACTGTGGTCTCCCTCAAACCCCTGGGAATGTTTGTTCAGGAGACTGATCCGAGACGCAGATTTCTGGAGCCAACAGGTGCACATCCCAGCCAATGCCTGGCTTGCTCATGGCTCGAAAGGAAAGCTGCTCACACCGGCGGAAGCCATTGCCTCAACCAACATCCATGGGGACATCCAATCCATCAAACCGGAGACGGAGGCAGCGAAGGCAGATGTGGACTCTGGGCCATCGAGGCCAAATATCAGGAAGAAGGACAAGAAGGGAAAGGGCAATTCAAATCCTCAGGCCCAAACTTCGAAAGGGAAGAACAAAGGAAAGAACAAGGGCAAGGTCCAAGTATGCTTCGCTTGGAACAACAACAACGGCGCATGTGGTGGCCTACCACCCGGATCCGCTTGCCAAGGAAAAGTTCAAAGAGAGCACCGATGTTCCGTTTGCGGCTCCCTCGGTCATCCATCACATCACTGCACACAAAAGGACTCCTGATTCATGAGCTCAAACGTGATTGGAGGAAGGAATCCTTTAAGCGCAGGGACAAGCACACGGTGACGAAGGACACCTGGGCCCTGCCAGTTTTTGTGTGGGGAAGATCAAAGGATGATGCAGGAGGGAGTCAACGCCATGATGATGGCAAAGATCGGAGTCGTGATGACGCCAACAGGAAACGTAAGAGGGAGGCGCCCGACGAGGGGGACAAGGACGACGGCCCGAAGGAACAGAGGGCAAATTTTGATGGCAAGCTTTTGACATTGAGACTTTATACCATGAAGAGGCGTTTTCATTTTCTTCATTTATATGCTGGAGAGGGGGACCCACTGGGAACTGCCATACTGAGGGAGGCCAAGCAACACAAGATGAAAGTTTCTGTCACCTCTGCTGAGAAGGCAGACGGCATCGACTTGTTGGCGGACAACCCATACCTGGACTACCTCAACAAAGCGAAGGATGGGTTTTGGGACGCAGTGCACAGCGGATTTCCCTGCACTACTTTCAGTCGTCTCAGATGGCGGCAAGCCGAGGGGTACCCAGGACCGGTGAGGTCCCAGAGATACCCGTACGGGTTCCCGGGCCAGCCCCTGGACCGTCAAAAGGAAGCAGATGAGGGCACGTTGCACGCCTCCAGATCTGTGCATCTCACTCAGGCAGTTTTGGATTCCAGGCCGCAGTCAAAGATCCGACCTGTGGGAACCTTAGAAAATCCTCCCCCTTCTGACCATCCTGAACATCTCTCGGGTTGGGAGCTGCCGGAGGTTGCCAAGTTGGCCGCAAAGCAGGGGTTCACCAAAGTGGAGTTCACCACCTGTGCATATCAAACTGATTTGCCACTGGGCCGACGCACCTACAAGCCTCAGATGTTTGGGGGCAACCTTCCAGGAATGTCATCACTGAGTGCAAGATGCCCTTGTGAAGGGGGAAGCCACATTCCAGTGATCGGCAAACGCAGGTCCTCAGCCTCAGGGAGATACCCAGACATGCTGTGTGACAAGTATGCACAGCTGCTCATACTCCAGTTCAAGAGGATGGCACATGAGGAGTTCATGCAGAGAAGACAAGAAGATCTGCAGGCCGAAGTCCACGAACTCCGACAGAGGACCAGGCAACGCGCTCAACAGGAACGCACCCCTCTGCCAAGGAAGAAGACCAGATCCTCAAAGGCGGCTGAGGCAAAAGCATCCACCAGCAAGTCCAAAGCCAAGCCAGACAAGCCGGCGGCAAAGAAGGAAGATGATGATGAATACACCTATGAGTACTACACCGCCGAAGAGGATGAAGACGAGGAAATGGAGGTAAAGCCAGAGGCGGAGTCGAAGGACGATGATGCGGAAGATTTCAAACCCTTGGAATGGAAGGGAGGACCGGGCCGCTTTGGGCTGCTGAGAGACCCCAAGTCAAAATCCTCCGATCCAGCCAACTTGAACTATGTGGGCGGCATGAGAAACCCTGCGAATACAGTCAACGGGATGCCAAACGCCCAAGCACTGGGGCTGCGGATCTTTGCAGCGTGGGAGAGACTGACTCGAAGCAACCCGATCCCCATGGAGACAGCCGCAAACTACGGCTCCTCTGAGTGTGACCTGGACCCGAAGGTAGTTGAAGTTTGGAGGGCTGAACTGAGAAAGCTTGTGGGGTCCAGGGGAAAGCTCAGGGCCGACCTTCAATCACGCTGGACCTACAAGTCCCCACTTCAGAGCGACATCATCAGGGGCTGGACTGCAAGAGCAGCAGATGCAGATGTTGACATCGCCACGTGGGCGGACGAAGGAACTCCACTGGGTATCAACATGGACATCACACCCAGGGGAATTTTTCCTCCGGCAGACAAGGAGACCGAACAGGAGTCCCTCATGGACGCGGCTATGCAGATGGCAAGGGGAGCCATCGCCAACTACAGCTCAGTCGCCGACAACATAGAGGACACGAAGGAAGAAGTGGCCCGACTCCAAGACAAGGGGTACCTCTTGCGGATCACGGACCACACCGTGAAGGAGGAGTTCTCTCAGGAAACCATCTCAAAACTTGCAATCATTGTCAAGGAGCGGCCCGACAAAACCAGAAAGCGCCGCCTCATCATAGATCTGAGGCGTTCAGGGGGCAACTCCAAAGCCAAGTTGAGGGAGAAGTTGGTTTTACCCCGGGCTGTTGACGCAGTTGGGAGTCTTCGCAGTATGGTCCACCTGAAGGGCGACGTCCTGGCCATCGAGCGGAACCAGATGTGGGCAAGGGAGTTTGTGCTCATCGATGTGACCGATGCCTTCCCACATCTTGCAGTGCATCGCTTAGAGTTGGAGCACTGCATAACGCCGGGCCTTGAAGAAATTGAGTACTTTCTTTCTGTTTCGAGGACTGCTGTTTGGATTTAAAACAGCTCCACTTCTTTGGAGCCGTGTAGCAGCCTGGCTGGCTCGTTTCCTGCAAGCTGCCGTGCCGCCCGTGGACGGCCAACACCAGGTATACCTGGACGACTCCCTCTGGGTCCTACAGGGCACTCTCAACAGACGCCATGTGGTACTATCCTTCATTCTTTATTCCATGGCGGCGCTGGGCGTGTCGATATCCACACGCAAAGGAGAAAGAGGTGCCACTGTGACCTGGATGGGGATTGAATTCAGGTTGGTGTCAGAGACAGAACTTCTGATGACCCTGCCTGAGAAATTCCTGAAAGACCTCCAGGACAGAGTGCAACAGTGGGAGACAAAGGGGATGGCGGCCACGAAGGATTTACGCACTGTCTGCGGAAAATTGTCCTGGTTGTCTGGAGTGCTGCCCAAGACCAAGTGGATGCTGAGGGTCTTCTACGCCGTCCTGAGCAGGCGGGAGGCAGAGATCCAGAGTGGGGCTGAGGAAAGTCGCAGAGCTCGACGCAACGACACCAGGCAGAAAGACCATCTCTTCGTGGTCAAGCGTCTTGAAGGAGCCCGCAGATCGCTCATTGAGTATCTCAACGTGGCGAAGGAACGACCCACAAGGAAAGTGTCCCTAGTGCAGCGGGACCGGGCCAAAGTGGTGATCACCACAGACGCTTCCCCAGAGGGATTGGGCGCCGTACTGGTCATCAACGGCCAGGTGATCGATGCTCTGGCGTCCAAGGTCACGGAGGTAGATGCCAAAGACCTCCAGTTCGAACTGGGGTCATCCGGATCCCAAGGCACTCTGGAGGCGCTTGCCTTGGTGATGGCCCTCAAACATTGGGGCTCAAAACTGGCAGGGATGTGCATTGAACTCACAGTGCAATCCGATTCTGTGACAGCCCTGGCCATGGCGCAGCGCCAATCAGCCGCTTCCCCTTCGATCAATTTCATCGGAGCATGCCTGGGCATCCTCTTAGAGCTCTACAAGGTGGAGGATGTGCATTTAGTGCGCATCCCCGGTGCAGCCAACAAGGTTGCTGATTTTTTGAGCCGACCCTCCAAGTGGAAGGGCCAGCCGAAACCCGCTGAGCTTCAGAAGACTCAGACGGGGCTGGACCCTGGATCTCCCTCTGGAGGTGAAAAATCTGAGGTGCCGAACTGCAGGCTTGCCATCCATGTTATTTCACATGTAAACTCCCAAGTTTTTCTTCCATTAGCTCTGGCTCAAAATGTCCGCCACCGACTCCACCTTGGGTTTGATCATCCAATGGATGGCTCTGGTGGGTCTGCTAACCCACATTTGGGTCTTGGGCTGGGCGCTCAAGCAATTGTGCGGGAGCAGATTGCGCTGCCCGTTCGTCCCAGCTTCCCGTATCGAAGCGGGTATGGCCTGGGCATGGCATCAGAGCCACCCAACAGTATCCTTAGACTCCTACAACGGCCCGCGGCGGCGCCAGTCGAGGCAAGGTCTGGCGGGCCTAATCAGGGAGGACAGGGACTTCCAGCAGGGCACGAAGGCCAAGTCGAGGGCACGCAGAACAAACTGAACCCTCCGGGCAAACCAGAATTGAAATCCGGGGTCAAGAGACCACTCCCTGCCACGGAATTGTCCAGCTCGAGGTCATCATTTAAACTTGCCAGGCAATCCCTTCCACCGCATGGATTCCCTACGCATCGTGACAGTGAAGGACAAGAAGGGGGCGTTTCTCCTTGGAGAGAGTCACACCGACCCCAGCCCGCCTAAGTCTGCCCTCTCCACGGTCCTCAAGCTCACCTCACAGGCAACAGTCAAGGCCAAAGAGCAGTGGGCCAAAGTGACACAACTGTGGAGCCCCAAGAAGAGCCATGCTCCTGACCCTCCTGCCCCGAGCAGGCTCCCTATAGTTCACCCTGAGGGCAAGAGGGCTTGGGGTCAAAAGAAGTCTGTCAGCAAGTCTTCAAACATCCTGGCAATCGCCAGACGAGCAGCCACAAACTTTAAGGCGGCGACGAAGGAACTTGAAGAGGACTTTTCTTCGAACACTTCAAGGGCAAGCAAACGGGCAATCAGGAGCACCATCATGGCGGTCTTCAGGGAGTCCAGAAACTCCTCCGGTCAACCCCCTACTCCAGAGAAGCTGAAGCTCCTGGCCGGAAGCCTGAAATCGGCAAAATATCGTGCCGCAGCAAGTTACTTGGGTGAATACAAGCTCATGTCAATCGAGTTGGGGCACCCGTGGACTGACCTCCTTGAAAGAACGCTGAAAATGTGCAAACGCTCAGTGAATAGAGCGGCGGGCCCGGGCAAGAAAGCCGCGGAAGTCCAAGTACATGAGACGGGGGAATACTTTGCAGACAGGCGCAACCCAGATGCGCCAAGGAAGATTCCGATGGCCGGGGAACTATTCGACTTTGGCATCATCTGGATGCTAAGAGAAGTGGAACTTGCAGCCCTCCACAAGGACCACATAAAGTTGAACTTCGGCACGAAGGTAGTACAGCTTACCCTTCCGGTATCCAAGAATGACCAGGAGGGACTCTCGGTGAAACGGGTCCTGCAATGCCTTTGTGACGGCAAAGTATGCGACGTGGCCTGTCCATTCTTCGTAGCTGTCAGGCTGTTGGACCGCATGGCCGCGCTGAACCTTGAAAGGGCTTGTGTAACGGGCAAAGGAAAGCTGGCATCCAAAGCCCAGCTGATAAAAGACTGGAAGTCCCTCTTCGGCACGAAGGTTTCGGGGCACTCGGCGAGGAGGACCGGAGCTCTGCGTTACATAAGGCAGGGCTGGGCAATTGCCCAAGTAGCCTACTTGGGTCGTTGGAAATCTTCCGTGATCTACCAGTACGCCACTGAAGCCCTGGAATCGCTTCCGGTGAACTCCAGTGGAACCTTCTTGAAAGGCACGGAGTTGCGTGGTTCAGGTTACGATGGATCTGGCAACACCACGGCGATGGCGGAAGATCGACTCGAGCAGATCAAGGTGAGCCTCCTTGCTGAAATCGAGGCAGCAAAGTCCGACCACCAGAAGGTCACTGAAGCGCTGGACAGAGAAGTGGAGCAGCTGAAAGAAAGAGACGCCAGAATGGGAGACAAACTACCTCCCATCGTGCAAGCGGTGGCAAGCAAGATTGTCCACTACAACATGGAAATGGCCAGCTGCAGCCCCCCTTTCGCCTGGAAGACCCAGTGTGGTTGGCACTATCACAGGTCAGACTTTGTCTTCATCACGAAGGCCGAGGGAAAGCATCTCTGTCGAAAGTGCTGGGACCTCGCGCAGAGCAATCGAGGCAAATAGATGCGAGGTGGTTTGTGGGAGATGTGACATATGAAATGGCCAGCAGCACAGACAAAGCTGGTCCATTCAAACATCTCCACCACTGTGAAAAAGGCGTGACCTTTGCTTGGTGCTTGGACATGCACCACGATTGTTTCACAAAGACACCTCATTCGCCTCAGCCTGTCAGCATGTCTCGCACCCCTGAGGAGCACCCCACTGGATTTGGCCCGCAATACTCGCTGCAAGAGCTGTGTGCGCGCCCTTGAAGCACATGCTGTGCTATGGCAGGGCTGGGTGGATCATGAACAGAAACTCCTGATGACCCTTGGCTGTTTCAGATGTTGGTAGTGACATGTAGTGACTATAGTACCAGCAAAAGTAATCAACAGAAACTCTTCAAACTCTGATTTTGAAACATGTTGAAACATGTTGGAACATAACAAAAAATCTGGAAGAAGCAATGCCGTTTTCTGAGGATCCCCACAGTGAAATCCAAATGGCTCGTCCTGGTGCGGGACCGGAGACACAACACCGGTCCAAGCCTTTTCGCCCGGGGCGATTTCCATAACTTCATCAAGAAGGCGCCGATGTTTCCGATGTTTGGTGGGAAAGAAAACAAAAGAACAGCAGTTGTTTCTGATTCTAGCTTGGCTTGTTGGCTTGGTGGGTTTGAAGCACGTGCAGTGGCAGAATATACTGTTTGTTCTAAATATTGCAATCTACTAGTCCATGGTATGCTCACTGTATAATTTCAAATCGTGAAAGCAGCTCGAACACTAACCACTGTTGCCAGACAAATAAATGACTTCTCAGCCACGGTCAAAACCCTTCTAACCTGGTGGACCAAACATGAACAGAAATTATCTTTCAATATCTTTCATTCATCTACTCATTTTGGTGATATACTGAAAATCATTCGTCAAACATTTGGTCCTTTCATCCATCATGGTCAACTCCAAATCTTGGACAGGCTCAACACATGGTGCGTGAGCACCTATCGACAACATCCATGAATCATCGATGTCCCTGCTGTGGCAAGTCCAATCCCATCCCTGACTTCGTCGAGACCTTCCGATGCCAGCCGAAGGGGGAAAGATGGGGAAAAATGGGGAGAAATCATCCAGGGAACCATGTGAACCATTCGAACCCAAAGGATTTTTATCATAGTTGAATGCTACGTGTAGTACATGTACATCATCCATCATCCAACTTTTGGGTGTGCCTCACTTGTACTAGTCATGGCCTTGTTCTCTGAATGCTTGTTGTGACGGATGTCGAGTTGATGATTGCGCCGAAAAGGGATCTGAAGAAGTGAATCCCCCAAGATTTGGATTTGTTTCACCTCAAATGACTTCAAAAAACTTGGATCAGTGGTGAAACCGCCCTAAAGGTGGGATGCTTCACCGGTCAGGTGAGCATTGCAAGACACTGCTGGTGGTTCCCACCTCCTTACAGCTGGCCCTCTACGAGGCCGAGGCCAGTGATTCTGATGGATTCTGATGGATGGTGATATGGTAGATGTATTGAACATCGTTATTTCATCCTTTGAAGCACTCTTTAGGTAGGAATTTTAATAATTCTGATGATACAGAATCATACAATGAAGGAGAACGAATATATGTGTTTGATGAATCAATATGAATCATTCTGAATCATGGTGAATCATGATCACCATGATCATAGTTCGATCCAAAAAACATCCAACAACTCTGGATTTCAGCTGAGGCGAATGGAGATGTAGAGCCAGAGCCATCTTTGGTGCTTCCCATCCCCACGGATGGCATGCAGGTGACGATGGATGGAGAGAAAGGCCTGGAAAAATCGTGGCGTTCACCTTGATCCCCAAGCATCCTAATACATGGCCATCAAATGCCATGAAACCAATGGAAAACGAACAAGTCATGATTCAAGTCATGAGGGTTTTTTGAAGCACGGGATGGAATGGTGGTGACTGGTGGTGCGAATTTTGGGCCTGAGGGTGGCTGAAACCCATAGAAACTTGGTATAGTTTAGAACTTTAGAACACTTTTTGATATACTGGATATCCTCAGTTGCAGGTTATTTTCCACCAAGGTTGTGCAAGCTGCAGTTGTTGGGCATTTTTTCCATGTGCCTGACAGGTGGTTGGTTGCGAAAGCTCCTGGCAAACTCTGATCGGCAGCATGCAATGACGATTTCCCACACTCAGGAGACACCCTCCCCATGTTGGAATGGTGGAATGATCGACATTTGCAGACCTTGGATCTATAATTTGCATTTATTTTCATGTTTTTTTTTCATCATTTTTACCTTTCCATACCTTTCCATACCTTTCCATACCTTTCCATACCTTTCCATTTTCATCCTTTTTTGGTATCCAACTTTGACCCAACTTTCTGGATGATCTCAGCCAGGACCACGTGACCTTGTTCCACCTTTCGTTGAGGCTTGGAAACGCACCTGACATCGACTGGTGGTATCTGGCATGGGGGAGTCAATGTCAGATCCAACGAAAACTCAGTTTTTTTTTTTGCTGATTTGAGTTTTTTAAGCATTCCTGAGCGTCCCATTCTTGACCCTCAAATGCTTGAAATGACAAAATAACTTGAAATAACCCATTTGTGAGATTCTGGAGGTTCTCGAGTAGCAACGAACGTGAAGAGCTGCGAAAGTTGCTTTCAACCCCACTGCTGAGGGGCAGGTTGGGTTGGGCCATGGGATGTCATGGGTGATGAATAAGGTTTGGACCTGAAATTCAGCATCAACCAGCGGGTTACCAGGAGATTCAGAGGAAGGATATGGGCGTAGGGTAGTTTACGGCCAGCTGGAGGAGGATGAGCTCAGCAAAATTCCCTAAAAAGACTGGTGGATGACCAATTGATTACTAACATTCCTGGCAACAATTTTGTAATCTGGTGATGTAACAAAACATCCGCGAAATGGACTTTGATGGACATTGATGAGCATTGATGAACATGAACGAACAAACGAACATCCGAAAAATTGGCGGAGAAGTGTGACTGAGATCAAAAGATAAAAAGATAGGATGATTCCATGACCACTAGAGTCACTAGAGTTAACAAAGATTCCCATGACGTCTGACCAGATGACCATTGCTTTGATGCAGGGGCTTGGCACCTGCAGAAGAATATTCCTCGTTGCTTACATCTCCTGCTGCTGATGCAGAGGTGGGTAGCTGGGCAACGACACACAACGACAAAACGACATAACAACGTGCTCACCTTGTAGCATCCCACATAGAGTTGCTGACATTAGAATATCTTAGAATCCTCCATCTATGAATGTCTCTTCACGTTGCAGCACCTTGTTGCTCTTGCTCCTCTTATCATTATACTTGATATCTGAACCATTGCAATGAGTTCCGTCTCTTAGACTTAGCTGTCGTCAACTCCAAGAATGGACCCCCAACCAGATATAAATGGGGTTCAAACTACCCATAGTGGCGGTGCCGGGACTTGATCGTGCTTATCATCTGCCCAAACATAGTGCCTGTTAAGCCCACTAACTCACAAACATATAAGGACTATTAAGACCATTAATGTTAGTAAAGCAACAGTAAACCATCCCCAAATTTACCATAAATTACTGCTATATAACCCATCAAAATATGTGTGGTCTATGATTGCTTTACTAACAGTACAAGCATTTTGAATCCCCTTGGAAGCCAAGCCAGGCTAAGCCCATCAAACAACTCAGAGCCCGCTCGGCAGGAGCTTCCCATGCCTTCTGCTCCACCTGCAGACTTTGAACCATCAGCTCCACCTGTGGCTGCGCAGCAAGCGCATTGGCCAGCCGCCGCTCAGGAGGGAAAAAACTTGGAAAAATTCAGGATGAGATTTCCAAGATTTTCCAAAGATGGTTGGTTGAAAGGTTATCACAAGTTATCACTGTACCAAGTTCTCATGGCACCGATGGATTCGCGGTTTGGGTTTCAGGTGATCGAAGTGTCGAGAATTTGCCAGGCAATATCCTCCACCGTCCCAGCAGCCCCAGCTGCCCCAGCTGCCCCGGCAGCTGCAGCAGCTGCAGCAGCTGCAGCATCCCCAGCCCCAACAGCCCCGGCGGGCGATACAGATGAGGGGCTTTGTGTAGCCAGGGGCTGAGATTTCCTCCATTGATGTCATCCATTGCTGTCCATTTGGTTAAACATTTGAGCTGGAAAGGTCGCATGTGGGAGCAAAAATGGCATCACACTCAAATGGAAAACATGATTTAACTGCTCCAAACATATCCATTTTTTTGAATTTGTTGGTGCCCATCTATTGCTGTAGCATAGCTTCAGGTTTGCTTGGAACACCCAGCCGACACAGCGGTTGTGCCATGAATCTCGGCAGAGTCGGAGACTTCCAAAGTTCCAGGAAAAAACACCAAAACTGATGAATTTCATGGGACACTCATGGCGGTTTAATATGGTTTACTACTCATGACTTTGGATCGCCATGGTTGCCATGCAGGTGGACATCTATGCGGCTGTCATCGCTGCATGACTGGAATCATGGCTGCTGAGCCACTTGATGCATGTGCTTCAGGACAGAAACATGATGAACAACACACACATATATATATATATATATAGTAGTACTATATTACTATAAGTTTCAGTGCCCAACACGCTTTACACTCTTTCATGCCAATCTTGATACCTTTGTTCGATTCTGCAAGCAAAGGTCGTTGAGAAGACAGAGCTGAACAGTTGCAAGATGTTACAAGCAGACTAAGCACAGCCAGAAGCGAAATCCAAGGCGACTTTGTCCAGTTTGTCGAGGTGAAGCATCTTCCACGATGCGAATTTATCGCTCCTAATGCTCCGCCGAGACGAAATGAGACGAATCCACCTGGATTCATGTTCTCATATGTTCGCATACGTTCTCACTGCGCACTGCCGCATACTGCAGTGTCTTTTGCTGCCTTTCGCCTTCCGTACAGTGTGGCGATCCGAAAAGTGCCAGCAATATGCTGTCAGCAGAATCATTGGATAAACCGCAACAGGAAACCTCTGGGCTTTGCATGTTTGTCATTAAACATCATTAAACACAGGCAATTCTTGGAGAGCAGAGCGGTGATCCAAGGCTGTTGGCCTCCGCCCCTGTCCTGGAACAGTTCAAGAGGAGGCCTTCAAATAGCCAAACTGGAAAGGATTGGGGTCGTCGTCGTCGTCATCATCATCATCATCATCATCATCATCACCAATTCTTGTTCATCAATTCTCGTTGTCGTTGTCCTTGTCGTTGTCGTTGTCGTTGTCCCTGTCGTTGTTGTTGTCGTTGTCGTTGTCGTTGTCGTTGTCGTTGTCCCTGTCGTTGTTGTTGTCGTTGTCGTTGTCGTGTCGTTGTGGTTGTGGTTGTGGTTGTGGTTGTGGTTGTGGTTGTGGTTGTGGTTGTGGTTGTGGTTGTGGTTGTGGTTGTGGTTGTGGTTGTGGTTGTGGTTGTGGTTGTGGTTGTGGTTGTTGTTGTTGTTGTTGTGGTGGTGGTGGTGGTGGTGGTGGTGGTTGTCGTAGTCGTTGTCGTCGTTGTCGTTGTGGTTGTGGTTGTGGTTGTGGTTGTGGTTGTGGTTGTGGTTGTTGTTGTTGTTGTTGTTGTTGTGGTGGTGGTGGTGGTGGTTGTCGTAGTCGTTGTCGTAGTCGTAGTCGTTGTCGTTGTCGTTGTCGTTGTGGTTGTGGTTGTGGTTGTGGTTGTCGTTGTGATTGTGGTTGTGGTTGTAGTTGTCGTTGTGGTTGTGGTTGTGGTTGTGGTTGTGGTTGTGGTTGTTGTTGTTGTTGTTGTTGTTGTTGTTGTGGTTGTTGTGGTTGTTGTGGTTGTTGTCGTTGTTGTCGTTGTTGTCGTTGTTGTCGTTGTTGTCGTTGTTGTCGTTGTTGTCGTTGTTGTCGTTGTTGTCGTTGTTGTCGTTGTTGTCGTTGTTGTCGTTGTTGTCGTTGTTGTCGTTGTTGTTGTTGTTGTTCTTGTGGTTGTCGTTGTCGTTGTCGTTGTCGTTGTCGTTGTGGTTGTGGTTGTGGTTGTTGTTGTTGTTGTTGTTGTTGGGGTTGTGGTTGTGGTTGTGGTTGTTGTTGTTGTTGTTGTTGTTGTTGTTGTTGTTGTTGTTGTTTTTGTTGTGGTTGTGGTTGTGGTTGTTGTTGTTGTTGTTGTTGTTGTTGTTGTTGTTGTTTTTGTTGTGGTTGTGGTTGTGGTTGTGGTTGTTGTTGTTGTTGTTGTTGTTGTTGTTGTTGTTGTTGTTGTCGTCGTTGTTGTTGTTGTTCAAGACGAGGGCGTGGTGAAGAATACAAGGGGGTCAGCCCAGGCTGCGCAATGCCTCGCTCGACTGGCAGATGGCGCGCCTTCAGACTTTCAGATGGCACTTGTTGGGGCTGCAGCAAATGCAGAGGACTGGGACATGGCATTCCAATGGGGATTCCAATGGGGATTCCGATGGGGATTCCAATGGGGATTCGAATGGATTCAATGCAATGCTGGGTGTCACTGGAATCTGGAAACCATGAACGATGAACGACGATGTGCGATGTGGGAAATTTTGCTACCGACCCATGTGACATGTTCTCGAAATCGATATCGATACCTTTACAATGACTTACGGATTGAAACAAAGCGTAGACATAGGAAAGGATATCATGCCCGTCATGTCCTTTCATTTTTATATCACTTACATCCCCAGCTCATTTTGTTTGTTCATGTGTTAGTCACCATGTCAGCGCTTGACATCGCCCATTTGATCCTTTTTGTATAGGAGCAGGTCCTGCAAGCCTTGCAAAGCTCTCATGCAGCGATCCGATGGTCTACAGCCCAGTCTTCGCCAAGATATTGAGCTATAAAAAATAACATTGATTGGTTATCATATGTGGGGCTGTACTACCCAATATAGTGGGGAAGATGGCAATCCATGAACGGGGAATCTTGTTCTCAACCAACAAGTATATTGGGACGGGAAGGGGGGGTATTTTCCATGACTCAATTATCATGAATCATTCAGGAAGACCATGGATGAGGTCGGGAAGTCCGTGGTAGTTTTACCATTTTTCCCGAGTGCGTAGCAAGGGTTTCCGTTTCACTCTGGGGGTTTGGGGGTTGAGGGTGTGTTCGCCAGACGTTGCGCCCGCGTCCGCGACCATCCGCAACCGTCCGCAACCGTTCACAACCGTCCGCAAGTGTCCGCGTGAGGGCCCTATGGCCGTGTCTATGGGGGAAGCTGCAAAGGTCATTTGTAGAGGTTTTAGACGTGTCAAAACCTCGTTTCGCGTGGCAGGCGTGTCACTTCGTGACATTCCAACGTGTTTCATGATGTGTCGAAAATCGTTTTGTGTGGCAGGCGCAATACTTTTGCGTCGTTGTCAGAAGATGAGTTTCATGTGTCGTCGCAGGCGCAGGACTTTGGAGACCTCCAGCGTCATTTTTTGTGGCAGGCGCAGCGCTTTAGACGTGTCGTGTTGCGTGTTTTTTGCGAATCGCATTGTCAGGGTTGCGTCCAGGAGTGAAAACGTGCAAATTCCGTAGCAGGCGTGGCATTTTCTGACAGGTGATGAAAACTGACGGAAGCCTCGCACGAAATACTCGTTGCGGAGCTTTCAAACAAGGTGGAACCATCGATTTGCGTGGCAGGCGTGGCACTTGGTGACATTCCAACATGTGAGATGTGATGAAAATTGGCGGAAGCTTCATACGAAATGCTCGTTTTCGTCTTTCCAACATAACATGTCTTGTCTCGATTCTCTGGCTTTCTTGTGGAGTTGCCATGCCAGTGGAGAAAGCTCCAAAACCTCTCGTTTGTGGAGGTTTCCGAAGAGGTTGTAACGTCGTTTTGTACGGCAGGCGTGGCACTTTGTGAAACTCTCACGTGTTTGGAAAAAGTGTCAAAATTCGTTTAGTGTGGCAGGCGCAATACTTTTCCGTCGTTGTCAGAAGATGAGTTTCATCTTTCGGGGCAGGCGCAGCACTTTGGAGACCTCCATCATCATTTTTTTGGCAGGCGCAGTGCTTTAGACGTGTCGTGTTGTGTGCTTTTTGCGAATCGCATTGTCAGGGCTGCGTCAAGTGGTGACAATGTGCAAATCGTGTGACAGGCCTGTGGCAGGCGCAGCATTTGGTACAGATCTGTCGCCGGTGGAACGTCATTTTGCGTGGCAGGCGCAGTATTTGGTGGAGTTGCAGCTCACCTCTGTCGACTTGACCTTCTCCATTCTCCACACTCTACACTCCACACTGTACACTTCACACTCTACACTCCACACGCTACACTAAACACTTCACACCTCACACCTCGCACTCCACGCTTTACACTCGACTCTCCACACTCTACACTCCACGGTTGACACTCCACACTCTACACTTTACACTCCGCACTTTATACTCCACTCTCCACACTCCACACTTTGCAACACTCTTGACACTGCACACTCCACACTCCACACTTTACACTCCACACTCTACACTCCACACTTCACACTTCACACCTCACACTCCACACTTTACACCCCACACTCCACACTCTACACTCCACACTCTACACTTTACGCTCCACACTTTCCATTCCACTCTCCACACTCTACACTTGCCACCCCACTCTCCACCCTCTACACTTTTCGCTCCACTCTCCACACTCCACACTTTACACTCCACACTCTACACTCCACACTCTACACTCCACACTCTACACTTTAAACTCCACACTCCACACTCTACATGCCACTCGCCACTCTCCACTCTCCACACTCTACACTCCACATTTCACATTCCACACTCTACACTCCACACTCTACACTCCACATTTCACATTCCACACTCTACACTCCACACTCTACACTTTACACCCCACACTCCACACCCTACATTCCACACTTTACAGTCCACACTTTGCACTGCACTCTCTACACTCCACACTCTGCACTCCACACTTCACATTCCACTTTTTACACTTCACACTCCGCACTTTGCACTCCACACTTCACACTCCACAACCCCACCAATCCACACTCTACAGTCTACAACGGTAGGGACACCGGGGATGAATGTACAAGACTGTTGCAAAAAATTGTCCTGCACAAGTATTTAATGTGACTGCATTCGGGTTCGTGGGCTGCATCTTGTTGTTGTTTTTTCCTCTCAAAAACCATCCAACATCTGAGGCCACTGGCCGTTGCGTTGCTATTTTGCTGTTCCAATCCGGAGGTGGGTTTCCGTGACAAGACCTGAATCCCACCACTGGAACAGCAGTTGATTTATGTTGATTTGCCAACCTGTTAACAAAGTGGAAGTGCATCCATTTATAGATGTTTAATGCCCCATTGACAAGGTATTTATTCATTTTTCTGGGGTGATAACAACCAGAGGTCACTTGTGCTGGTGTGTTCCCAGCCAGGCCTTTTCCGTGCTGGTGAAAACAAAGCTATCTCGCTTGGGACAAGTCCAAGGTGGATCTGGATTATCCGAGGATTATCCGACAGATGGAATGGAGGGATATGGCATGATACGGCAATTTTTGGGTTAAACATGAGTGAAACATATTCAATTTAGCGGCTGAAAGATGTTTCAGCAAGTTTGCTTTCGTTTCCATTGGTCCTTCTGTCATTGATGTGGGGTTGTCTCAAAAGTCGGAACCCCAACCCCAACATCCAGTGAATTGTTTCTCATGATGATTCCCTGCCATAAGTTCGGGGTAAATCCAGCATTGCAGTGCACAACTTCTTCGGTTCCCGGTCGTTTCCAGGTGACTTGACAGGGAAAGACATTCGGCGAGCTCTGAGTGCAGTAGCATAGGGCATTCGAGGCATTTGGATACCGATCTGTCCAACGGCTAAACGCCAACCTGGCATCAGAAATGCACCATGAATCAATATGCCATTTTGACCGATCTCCCAGATGTGATGAAAACCAGTTCTCAAAGGTTTTTTGTTTGACATCCTTTCTTGATTTGTTGGTAGTATCCCTTTGACGATCACAAGTCTTGTTGGAGATAGCAACTGCTGATTTCGGTGCCAGTAAGAAGGATCAGCAAAGAAACTGACCCTGCCCTGGGCAGGCAAGTGCAAGTGGCACACACAGGCAAGAGCCAAATCTGGTCATTGGGAGTGGCTCAAAATTCGATGGCCCCAAGAAATGGATGGTTCAGTATGGTTTAATGCGGTTGAATATTGTTCAATATGGTTTTGATCGGGTTTAATAGTCTAAAATTGAGAAACTTGTGGGCGGGCCCCCTGATACCCAATTTTGAGCCATGCCCAACTGTTCCCGGCTGATTGGAGTGTGCTTGTCCAAGATGCAGGTGTATCAAAATTCTGCTTTCATGGTCCGCATGGAGAAACACATGCCAATCTGTGTTTGAAGATTTGAAGAAGACCCTTTGAAGCGGTCCACCCGTACCAAGGATTGCCATTCCACTGGTTTCCCTTTTTGTCAACAGGGTTTTATCATGGTTTTATGATGGCTTATGCTTCAGCTAGTACCAGGTAAGATCCTTGATGCTTTGGGTGGCTTGCTTCTGAAAATTGCACAGTCGAAGGCTCTATGCCTTCAGTGCGAGTTGCCAAGCTTTCTGTGATCAGACCTCGCCTTCGGAGATTGGCACATTGGAAGAAGCTCATCGAAGCTGAGGGAAATTCTCACTTTGCTGGGCACGTTTTTCAAGATTCTTGCTGAAACAAATACATAGTTTTCACACGTTTTCACCTCTTGAACGACCTGCCATTGAAGTGCCCGGAGAACTGACAGTTTGAACACTGCGAGATATTGTGTGAAACTTGAAGTCTGATCACAAAGCACCATCCTCAACAGTTCAACTGTTCCCTTCCAGCTTTAGATGGATATTTGCTGACCAGTCATCGGGTCGAGAATTACAAACATATTGCAATGCTTTTAATGACACAGGAGGCATCAACAATTTCTGCTTACATGTCAACCAGAGATATTTAGCTGTGCAGAATGATCTGTAAGAGCAAAGCTCGTTTCTGTTTCTCTTTATATAATTTCGCACAGAATGCATTTGAATTCTGTCAGACGTGCGATGGACAAGACTTGGTATAGCACAGACCTTTCGGCAAATATCCGTCGTGTTGGCTTAGTGCCAAGTGTTTCAACGAGCACTTTCAGGTGCCTAGCAAGATTGCTAAATAACGAAACCTGGGAAGTGCTGCAAGAGCACTCAAGAGCTTTCCCAGACAAATTTTCGTTCACGGTGATTCGCATCCGATTCACAAAAGTTCTGCTTTTCGGTCAGGTAAGATTGTGATCCCCTTGTGGTACAATATTGCAAGCCATATTGGCCTATATGGCAATATGGTACTTGAATGATCTTGAATGTATTCCAATGACTTGATCAATTTCATCATAGCAGCCGACTTTGGCCCTCTTGATTTTCGCGAGACCAGCAGTGGCGCATAGTAAACGAGTTTGTTCAAATTGGACGACCATGACTCTCCAAGTGAGGAGGAAGGCTTTTTTTTTTCGCACTGTTCCAAGCAAGTACATTAGAAATGGCCGGTGATCCAACTATTCTAGCCAACAACTTACAACATTTTACAACCAAAAGTGCAGCTGAGGCAGCATGAGCACGACAAAAAAACCTGCCCAACGCCTGAGACTTCAAAGTGGAGAACGAATGGATAAATATGGATAAATCAAATTGAGTGTCTTGGGGCACGTGCACATTCCACACAGTATACAATATACAAGAGATGGGATAAACATAGGTATGTTGATCCCACTGCTCAATCCTACTTGCCAGAAAAGTTTGAGACACGAAAGATTTGTCCAAGTTTCCAGCTTGCTTCGCTACTGGCCCAAATTGCGACTTGGCGGGTTTTGTGAAGCAGGATTCTTCAAACACAGCCAGTAGCAGTGCACTCTGGACATAGAGTTACAGGCAGTAGGTGCACAGGTCCAGTCACTGGAGAAGTTGAGACTTTACAACGCCATCACAGCGCGTCCATGGATTTACCAGAAAGGCCGGGTGTGCGACGGGATGTTTCACCATTTGACGAAATCATACATCACAATTGCGCTGAGGTGGCAGAGTTCTGAGAAATTGTCATGTGCAGCTTGGGCAACTTGACAACTCTGCGGTTCCTGTCATTCACTTTTCCATACTTTTCCTTGCACCAAGAATTTTACATCCACTCTGGAACTTTCCCACAGCATGGCTCGGACCCATGACAGTGCATAGTCGTTTGCTTCCCCACGGCAAAATGGACCAAAATCGCCAGGACCGCATCCCAAATCGATCGAAATCGATCGAAATCGATGCCACAGTGGCATGGGTTCCATGGAAAACCAAGTGAACTTGACCGAAGTTGGTATATCACAACTTCAGAAACATATCACTAATATATACTACTCTTTATTTCAAAATATATTGATCACTTATAACTCATATCACTCCCAATTGGTCAACCCTTGTCGGAGAGGAAGCTCCTCCTGGAAGCTTCGGCGTGCCTGGGCTCCAACTTATAGCCATTTTATTGGGGAACATGATGTGATACTGTGATACTGTAATATATATATACACATATAGATATGAGATATGATATACTATATATATCTAAAATATCTTGAACATGCTTGACTATTTGGATTCACAAAGCTCGAACGATTTTCTGAGGTGGAAGATGTTCAAGGCTTGGGCTGAAGCTGCTGAAGCTGATGTTTGGACATGTTTGGACCATGGACCGTTTTACCCACCATGTTTGCACTTGCCAATAGGTCGGCGAAAGCCAGCGCTCTCCTACGTGTCGCAGGGTCTCTTATTGGTTGCAGTGGTCCTCTTTGGCTGTGGAAACAACATTGCCAAGCAGGTCGCGTCTGTCTCCTTGTCAAAACGTTTCTGGACCTGAGGCGATCTATACCGTATACCATGTAGACCCCCTAAATGGCCATGGTTCCAGGGGGATGGCCAAGGCCACCAGACGAGCTGAAGGCATGAGAGTTGAAAACATGGTTAGATGAATGACATATAGTGTAGTTAAATTAGTTAAATGAATAACACATAACATGTTAATCATTGTTATTAATCATTGACTAATCATATTGCAACATGTTGGGTCAACCGTAGGGGTTTGCCGAAGCAAACAAGGTTTCTGAGCTCGTGATCATATTGCAACATGTTGGGTCAACCGTAGGGGTTTGCCGAAGCAAACAAGGTTTCTGAGCTCGTGACCATTGGGGCGGGGTGGGGGGTTGGGGGGGGTGNAGTCAGCCATGAGGTGTCCTGGAAGGCACTAGCCGGCGCGATTCTGTCTTCAACAGATTCGCGGTGGGCTTTAAATGCCTTCGCCACATTGTCGAGTCCGGGGTGTTGGGATAAATAGTACAAACCAAGTGGATCGATGTGACTTCCTTGAAGTCTTGCACCGTTCTTACCCAACTTCCCGGCTCGCCGCAGCGATCAATAGAACCAAGCATTCGAACAATTCATCGAAACTCAACATGGCTAAGAAGGAAAACTAACTATGATTTTGAAATGACACACACACACACAAATCTGTTGTTGTTGCAACAATTCTCAAGTACAAAGATCATGTTAATTTTTCCGCGGGATCCCGCGAAAAAATCTTGTTCGCAACACATGGACCTTGTTCAAACAATCATCCCTGATCATGCCAACATCTAGAACATGCTTANAATCTTGTTCGCAACACATGGACCTTGTTCAAACAATCATCCCTGATCATGCCAACATCTAGAACATGCTTATGTGAAAACGATGAAAAACACTGCAAACACCATGAAATTTCCTCCTACTAAAGGGCTGCGGATGGACATAAATTATCTTAACATATGTTACCCTTTTGCAAACTCATTCCACCTCTCGGCAAACCCCCCCGGCAAACCCAACATGTTGTAACTTTTATGACAAACCAGAATTGGATGACACAACAAACGGCAGAAAACATGCCAGCTTTATTTGTCATATTTGTCTTTTTGGTGTTTACATCGACATCATTTCATATCATTTAATATGAGTTGACGGTGTTTGACGGTGAGCAGTTTTCCAATCCATTCTTTCAGGTTATGCCTACATGCTGGGGCTATCTACTGCTGTCGCGTACGTCCCTCTCTTCTGGGCCATCCTGTTAGTGCTTCTACAGACCGGGGCTGCTCCGATGTATCAGTTGAGATACATGTGGCAGCGAAATGGCCATCTGGCACCGGTGCTCTTGATCGTGTTGGCGGCTCTGGGTCACTTGGAGAGCAGTTGCAGATGACCACCATTTCGACCACCAAATATTGACGAGTCCCAAAAAAACCAAGTCACCATAGTGATTCTTCTGGTAACCCAAATGGTCCCCATCAAAAAAAGAACGAATCTTTCTAGAGATCTTTGAGAAAATCCTGAGGTGATGCATTGGGTGATGTCATTGGAGCCATCTGTACCAGTCACGTCTCCGGCCCGGTGCACAGCCTCCTCTCCAACTGCACCTCAGGCCCGCTAGGATTCCCAACAAATCAGCGTGGAATGAACATTTCTTGCTTGTCATGTTTTTTATTCTTACTGTTTTGATACAAGGTTTTGGCCCGAACCCCCCACGCCGTTCATCCATCGGGGGGTGCCATAAGCCTGAGCGGGTATTGGATACCTGCGGGCTTCGCTGAGCGCGACAGCGCAAAGCCTTTGGAGTCGCGGTTAGGGGTCCACCGCGTAATTGAAAAACCCTGTCATCAAGGACTGTTGAACTGGTACGCCCTGACAGATCCTCCATTTTTTCCATTGTGCAATTCAATTCATTGATTTATTTTTTGGCTATTGTGTACTGATCTGCTTTGCGCTGGTACCTTTAGTCAGCACAGATATCACATACAGCGCCTTGGATTGAGGAGCGGTATATGAATATTCCCAGATTTTTGTGCAAGTTTTTGTTCACAGTGATCGTTGCTTGTCATTGTCTTGATTGCCACAATCAACAATACAGCCAAGAGGAGATCGAGGCGTTTACGAGCCACCGCAAGACGTGTGTTGGGCTTGCATCGCCGAGGGTTTCTTCAGTTGAGCCAGGAACGTATCCGAACTCTGACAAACAGACTTGCACAACACCATTCATCAGGGCACACATACAATTCAGCTGTGCTCAAGTGCTTTTTGAAAAGCACGATGGCGAATGCAGAGCCATGGAAATGTGCCTATTGCAAAAGGATTGCGAAGGCGAAAGAGGATCGATGCCCAAAATGCAAATGGCATTGGACCAAAGTTTACGATCCAGATTTTGTGCAAGGAGTCCCACAGACTGCAAAGCAAGACTCATGGGTTTGGGGAAGCCATACAGCACCCAACCAGGGAGCAGCAGCGCGTCGAAGTTCTTCAAGTCGACGCAGAAGGAGTCAAAAAGGCAAAGGCAAGGAAGCTGGAAAACATACCTTTCCCTCTTTGCCATCTTTCCAGGGAGGAAAGGGGCCCTCTGCGACCGCTGCCTCACCGTTTGCAGGGACTACATATTCGACCTCGTCCACAACGGCAGCTCCATGGCCTTCTATGGAACCACCTGGGAAAGACGCAGAGTTAGAGCAGGCCCGACAGGATTTGGTGGTTGCAGTACAGAAGCACTTTCCAGATCCGACGACCATGCCAACAGACGTCAAGACTTCCCTGGAGAAGTATGGAGCTATTATGAACAAACAGGTCACCAAGGATATGCACAAAACAACAACGCACATGGACAAGTCCAGGACGGCAATTGCAGAATTGCAGAAAGCCAAGGACTCACACAGGAAAGCCTGGATTCTCCACATCACGGAAGCAGCAGAGGCCTGGAAAGAGCAAATGCTCTCCTATCAAGCCCAACAGAAGGAGTACTCTGTCAAGCTGGCTCAAGCGCAAGCAGAGCTGGAAGCTGCCCACCGGGCGATGCAGGATTTGAACACCAGAGCAGGCCCCCTTTCTCGAACCTTTCAGCCGAAGGTCGAACCGATGGCCGACCCGGACAAAGAGGAGAAGGAGGAGAAAGAGGCCAAAGTGAAAGTCCAAGAGATCTTGGCACAATGTGCAACTATGATTCATATCGAAGACGACGAAGTGATGAATCTCATCTCCGAAGACGAGGGACCAGAGCGCAAAAGAGCCAGGTCGATCGAAAAAGAGACCCCAGCAGCCGGTGGACACACTGGCCCAGATGGTTCGCACTTTGGATCTATGTGAGTTGTGGCAGCACAAAACCATGTCTGCGGAATAGTTTGTGTCAGCCAGCAATCACCAAAATGGTTCAGTTTGCAGGTACTGTTGAGGCCTATGACGATGTAGCATTTCGCTCTTGTTGTGCAGCAGGCAGTCCTACAATTTCACATCTGGACAACCGGATCAATTATGATGAGAATTGTCAACATCCTCACCTTGCACTGATTCGCGCCATTTTGATGCGCGGTGATGTTTTGCTTGAACAATTTGAAGTACCTCCATATGTTCGTACGCATTGTGTTGAAGCACCTTTTGATTTTCAATCGAATTGTAGCTCCACTTGCCCCAACGAAACTCTAACTGGCCCTCAATGCAACCTTGAGTCTGATCTCAATGTTTGTTATGATGCCAGTACCTTTTTCAGTACCACTCCTGCTGAGCTGATCCCTGAAGATGATCCGCTGTCGTTATCGGCCGTGTCGATCTCCGGGGTGAAGCAACCACGCCAAAATCGGGTGTCAGATGCTTACTTTGATGCGCCACGACAAGTCCGTCAGGCAGGCAACCCTATGTTGCAACCAATGGTGCCAACCCAACCGTTTGCACATCCAGAGGGTTTTGCCCGAGACTTACTTGCCACTCCTGCACTCAATGGCCTGGCACTGGATCAACTCCAAGACCATCCTCTGCTGATTCGTACCTGGTACTTGCACCACCAAGTGTATCCGCGATGGAAAGTCCCAAGGATTGTAGAGCTGGACAATCATTGGGAACAATGGATGAATGAACTGCAGACTTCCTGGAGAGATATGATTGATCCAGCCGAAACATTTCAATGCCATATTGTGACACCCGATCCTATGCGCACATATGTTCGTGCACAAGCCATTGCTGATGTTATTGTCACACAAGGAAATGAGCTAGGCATGTTTGCCGGTCTTTTGACAGTTGAACCGCTTGCATGTCATGCCATTCAACATCCGTTTGCATTGGCCATTTCATTGCCTGGCTTTGTCAGCGGTCGTCTCATTGTCTCTGCGGCAGACTTAGACACTGAATGCGATGAATTGCAGTGTGAACTCTTTTTTGGATGGGATCATTTGCCTTTGACAGAACAGCCAATGCATTTGATGAGCAATGGCCATGGTTTCCTGGCACGTATTCGTGATTCAATCCCGGATGCCTCATCGTTTATGCAGGTAGTGCCATCACGACCAATGAGCCACAATGAAATGGATGCCCCAGAATGGTACCCACCTCCAGGTGGACATGCCGAGCAACCAGCTGACTGGGATATACCAAGTGACTCTCCTGATTCGGAAAATACCAACTCTGATGATGACTTTGATGAACAAGATTATGATCACGATCCACCGCAAGAGGGAGATCCCAACCGTGATCGTCAATCTGCGCTCCTGTTTCATTTGGCAGAAGTACCTCTTCATACCATGTTGTTCTGGACTCACTATGATGGACTGATGAGTGAAGTTGCACAACACTATGGAATTCAAAGAGAAGAGCTGCTCGATTGCCATGAACTTGTCACCAAGCCAAAAGACATCCCTGATGGTACAATCCCTCTGATTGTCCAACAGATCTATGATATTCCAATTGGTGACAGAGCGGTGCTTGTCCTGTTGGACATTGAGATTCATGGACAAGCTGGAGAGCCTCACTTTGCACTTGCACCGCGTTTGGACAGGAAGGTTATCGCTGTACCTATTCAACTGACACGTTTTGCACTGCTGATGAAAGCTGAAGTTTTTGACTACTGTCGGCTGGAACATCATAGATGCTTGGTTCAGTTGAATCATGTCCCATGGAATCACCAACACGCCTGGCCACATCAGATGAACTATGGAGATTACATTCGGATCATGTTGCCTCCACCACGTCACTGTACAGCGACCACGGCTGAGGTTTTGTTGGATAGCCGGCAGTTACCCATTGATGATCTTTGGAGCCGACATTACATCCCATCCTCACCTTCTGCAGTTTCGTCTGAAGAGAATGTCTCGCCAAGTCTCATCGGCTCTGATGACATACGTGCAGAATTTGGACAAAGAGATGAAGGAAGCTCAGCACATGACCATGATGCTTTCAGTAGTATGCAAATGAGTTCCACAGGTGCATCTTCTTCGAATGCACAACACTCGACACCTGCTACGACTTTTTCCCTTCATGATGCATGTCTTATGAACCCCAGAGGTCAAGCTGTTTGGCCACATTGGTACAGAGCCCTGACTACTGCATTTGATGACACTGCAATTACAGAAGATGAAGATGAGGGACGTGTCGCGTATTTTGATACATGGTACGCCGATTGTCGAGTTGAAAGCATGGATGAAACTAGCCGTCCTGTGCGCCTGGATACCAGACGGGATTTGTGGGCTGAAGACTTGCGACGAATTTGGATTGATCGATTGCAGATTGAAGCACCCACTTTCATCGCTTGGGTCACACCCACACCAGTACCCTCACCACGCACACGATCATCTGGCCATCTCATCCTTTTCCAATTTCCGGAAGTTGGCAATGTGCCTTTTCTGCTGACCTATCAATTTTTGGCTTTGAATGTTGAGGGTTTTTCTCATGCAGTCCTGGTGACAGATCCAATGGCAGAGCCACTGCACATTACACAACTGGCCAGGATGGAACGCACTTGCCGAGGCAGACGCTGCACATTACACCGAGGAGCTGTCGGTGCTGAATGGGGAACTCCCATCTTGGTAGGTGAAAATGTCAAAATTGCCCTGCCTGCATTAGGAGCACGTTCCCATGACGACATTCTGACGCACCCCCGTAGTGTTGCTCGTGTCATGATTGGGCCGCTTGCCTCAGAAGTCGCCAGATCTGGAGGACGCCAGTTTAGATATCGCATTCCTGTTTGTCCGTCCCACGCCAGCTTGTAGCCCTTTGGACCAGGTTCACATCCTTTTGATTCAGCAACCGGAACCACATACTTGTGGGACTGTCATCACCACCTATGATAGCTCTGTGAATCAAGGGAGACCTTTTTCTGCGGCAGCTTTTGTTCCCAATCAAGCCACCCGTGAGCGTATCATTCGGGCTGCACATCGTGGAAGGGCGTGCATTGACCAGAATGCTGGTGCACATTGTCGCACATGGTTTGAAGGGACTGAGATTCATGATACCTTTTCATTCCCAACCCAGCCTGGACAGAACTTTAACTTGCACATCCACCATCCCTTTGTTGGGAATTGGGACGGCACGCATGAGGACCTGGCTATGATGCAGTTGTACCATCAAATTCGCCATGCACCGCATGACGCAGGTGTGTCTGCTGACCCTTTTGTGCCTGAGACCCCTCCTGACCCAGTGAGTGATCCAGTGGGTGATCCTGCCACGCAGCAGTCCAGCCTTCGACTAGATTTGCATCCAGCGATTGCTACTTTTGAATGGCTTGACTCACATTTCACACTGCTGTCTTTCGTTTGCCCGGATCTAGTCCGTGTGCCTGTCGTCAGCCGTGAATGGTTGGATTTGCCGATCTGGGACTTTTGTCGAGTTGCACATGAAATCCGCATCTACTTTGATGGATCATACTTGCCTACTGCTGGCAAAGCTGGTTTGGCATGTGCAATTTTCATCGCAAGTGAAGGATTATGGTATAATGCAGGGTTCATGTCAGCCTCTATTGATGGAAGTGATTCTTATGTTGCAGAACTCCGTGCAGCCATTGCCACAGCCAAAGCCATTTATGACACATTGAAGATCGTTGCAACAATGCAGACGGATTTGCCTGAAGTATGGATTGGCTTTGACTCTTTGACTGTTGGCAACCAACTTCTTGGGCACTGGCAATGTAGGCAACATCCTTTGCTTGGTCGTTGTCTACGAATGTTGATCGATCTTGTGGAGACACGCTTCTGCATTCGTTGCCATGGTTGGCACATTAGGAGTCATCAGGGCGAGCCGGGCAATGAATTTGTCGACGCACTTGCAGCCGCTGCTGCAGAAGGATCGGCTACCCATGACCTTTCAGCCTTTTTCCTTCAGATGACCAATCCTTCTTTCATTGATGCAGGTGAATGGATTTGGATGCTTTTTTCTGAAGAATATGCTGACAAGTGGGAGGGACACCATGTTTTGCTGCCACAAAAACCAACCACCACGCCACACATTGAGCTGCTTCCGACTACCCTTGACCATTCTTCTGCGGAAGTCCCTGGACAGCTCTGGTTGCGTCTTGCTACAGCCAATGTTCTGACCTTGAAAGGACAGATTGATACAAAGCATGGTGTTGTTTCTGGCCCCACTCGACAGACAACTCTGCTCCAACAATTGCATGATGACGGGGTCCATGTGTTTGCATTTCAAGAAACCAGACTGAGAAAACAACATTCTTTGACTGATCCCCACTATTTGCTGTTCTCCAGCGCAGCCACTGAGGCGGGTCACTTTGGTATGTTGTTAGGATTCAGTACCTATCATGCACACGGACAAATGCAGACCCCATCCCGCCGAGATTCGAAAGTTTGTTTTCGCTCTGACCACTTTGCCATTATTGCTGCCAACCCACGCCTGCTCATTGTCCGTGTCCGTACACCAGTTCTGCGCTGCATAGTGATCGCTGCCCATGCACCACATTCCGGTGCAAGTGAACAGGAGTTAGAAACATGGTGGACTTCTGTCACTGCTAGCATTCCTGCGAAGTATGACAATTGGGAGCGCTTGGTTTGTGTAGACGCAAATGCCAGAGTAGGCCAATTTCCTTCCGATCATGTCGGCGACTGGCAAGCTGAAGAAGACACCCCCAAGTCCGAGTTTTTCCTTGATTTTCTGCAACAGCATCATCTGTGGTTGCCTTCCACATTTGAAGCCAGTCAGATAGGCCGAGGGGGAACATGGCGACACAACAACGGTAAATGGCTCAGAAATGATTTCATCGCCTTGCCGCTTGCTTGGTCTCATTGTCTTACTCAAGCATTTGTCAATGCCAATGTGGATGTTTCGACAGTCAAAGAAGATCATGCAGTTGCCACTGTCACGGTATCCATGCCAGTTGACTGCCTTCGGGCGCATCGACGTAAATCTTCTGTCAAACGTTTAGAAAAGGATGTCCACTTGGTGCAGAGCTGGCGCTTGGATCGCCCATTTCGGATTGACTGGAATGTCGATGTTCACACACATGCTGACCAGCTTCAAGCTTTCTTGTTGGATGCCATCCCCAGCACACCAAAACGACCCAAGCCACTGCGCAGCACTATGACTGCCTTTACATGGGCTCTTGTGCGAGAAAAACGCTTCTGGCGTAACCAACTCTGGCAATCCAATCAAGAAGCCAATAGACTCTGGTTGAAGGCTTGTTTTGACTCTTGGAGGAATTCCGAATGTGCCTATCCGATCCCAGAAACTCGTGCACTTGTCCGACAGCAGGATATGCTCTGTGCTACAGCCTACGGCCAATTTCGTCATTTGGGCCGACAAGTAGTTCGAGCCATTCGAGCTGATGATGTCACCTTTTTCAGCAACCTGGCTCAACAGGCTGGAGAACTGACTAACCCACATCAGGCACGAGCGTTTTGGCAAGTCATTCGGCGTTCTCTGCCCAAGTTCCGTGCACGTCGCAGTGGCCCATCTCCGATGCAGTTGGAATGCCTTGAGGACCAATGGCACCCATACTTCCAAGCCCTTGAGGTTGGGAGTACCATTGATCCCGGCCAATTAGTGCAAGAGTGCCATGCCCATCAAATGGACCAGCTTGTGGATGAGTCTGTTTGTCCTCTTGGTGCCATTCCGTCAATGAATCAGATTGCAGAAGCCTTTCGAGACACCCAGGCGCATAAAGCAACCGGTTTGGACCCACTGCCAGCTGGTTTTCTTCATGCATTTCCGGTTCAGATTGCCAAGCTGTGTATGAGTTTGTTCATTAAGGTGTTCGTATGGCAGATGGAACCGATTCAAGGCAAAGGCGGCATTCTCGCTGTCATCCCAAAAAAGACTGACTTTTCCATTGCTTCGAATTTCCGTGGCATTATGTTATTGCCGTCAATCTTCAAGCGCCTGCATGCGCTCTTGCGCAAACAGTTGATTGCGGTGATTGCTCCCTTGAAGCCTGCTGGACAGATAGGTGGCTTTGGTGGCCAACAGGTACAATTTGGGTCAATGGCCCTTCAATGCTTGAGTCGAATTGCCAAAACGCAGCAATTGAGCATGGGAGTTGTTTTCGTAGATTTGGCCAATGCGTTCCACAGACTTGTTCGGGAGCTGGTTTGTGGCATTGCTCGTGCTGATGATGTTCAATCCCTGCTGAACTCTCTGTCCTCTGACAGTTGTGCTGGTGTCAAGAAATGGCTTGAGCTGCCGTGCCTATTGACACGCTTGGGAGCCCCAGAGCGCCTTATTCGCCTGTTGCGTGACGTACATTCCCATACATGGCATGTCTTGTCTGCATATCCAGGTCTTACTCGCACACGCCGGGGGACAAGACCTGGCAGTCCCCTTGCGGACGTGGTGTTTCATGTTATTATGCTGGATGTCACTATTGAACTGAACACCTGGGTCTCTGCACAGACCGCATTTCAGGAGATTTTGCAACAGCTTGATATTGACATGGAAGCCATAGTATGGAGTGACGACCTGGCGATCCCATGGTTGACCAAACATGCTCAAGATTTGCCGCCGGCCATTGAACGCCTCTTGCAACAGATTTACAAGATGTTTGCCCGCCGTGGTTTTGACCTGAACATGCAGAAAAGGAAGACCTCCGCAGTCCTCACCTTTCGAGGGGCGGGAGCACCTGATCTGAGGCGCAAGTACCAACTTGTTTGTCCGAGTGGAATGCCCTGCCAATTGTCGGCCACCAAATCCAGTTGGCTTCACATCGTTCCTGCCTACAAACATCTCGGTACTGTGTTCGCAGCTGATGGAGGGTTTCAAACTGAATTGTATCACAGGATCGGACAAGCCAAATCATCCTTTACCGCCCTTGCCCGACCAGTTTTATGCAATCGGCACCTCCCAGCACAGGTACGACTCCGCCTTTTTCACACACTTGTAGGAACCAAATTATTCTTTGGACTCGGATCTTGGCCCTCGCCTTCGGGGAAACATCTGCAGTCATTGAATTCCTTTTTGGTCTCTTGCTTGAGGCGTATCCTGGGTCTTGCTCGATTCTCCGATGCAGTACGCACCACAGACGCTCAGGTGTTTGCACAAGCCAGATGTTTGGATGCCCGCGCCAGAATTGCTCAGGACCGCCTGCTTCTGGCACAAAAGCTTTTCCAGCATGGACCAGCATTTGTCCACCACCTTCTCCATCGAGAATTTGCGTTTCATATGGATTCCTGGATGCATGGTGTCATGGCAGATTTACGCTGGTTGCATGCACTTGACCCTGCTGCAGTCCCAGTGGGCTGGACCACAGACTTGACTGAACCAATCGATTTTTGGCAATCAGGGGGCCCAGGATGGAAATCGCTTTTGAAGCGTCTTGGACGCAAGCATATCCTGCAGGAATCCATGATGGCGGATGTCGTTTACTGGCACAGGCAGTTTTTCCATGTTCTCATGCATGCGGGAGCCACCTTTTCACCATCACCTTTTGCGACTGGGTTGTCAACTAATGTACCTGATCACCAATGTTTCTGTGGAAGAACGTTCACGACAGCAGTTGGTTTGGCAACACATCAACGCAAACAACACAACATGGTATCGCCTGAACATGAGCTCCTGTCTGGGGCCACATGCCCGGCTTGTTTGAAGCATTTTTGGTCGACGCAGAGACTCCAGCAGCACCTTGCTTATGTGTCACGCCGTACTGGTCGCAATGAATGTTTTCAAACTCTCAAGGGTGCTGGGTACCAAGTTGAGTATGACCGTGTTGGTATGCCTCGTGAATTGCGTGGTTTAGATCGGGCCAATTGGGTTGACACATCTGGCCCCAGTGCGCTGTTTCCCAACAAACGTGTATGTGAGATTGCACAATGTGAAGAGGAGCTTTTCTCCCTACAGTCTGAATTGCAGATCGAGGCGTCTCCGGAGGCTGCAGAAGACTTACAAGCTCAGCTGTATGTGACATGGAATCGACAGACGCACAGTTGGTTTGACTCCTGTGACCGGTGTGAACCTGACCCACAGCAATTGCAAGACCTTGAAGATCGATGGATTCAGACTTTGTGTGATGAGGATGTGATTTATGATCCATGGCTTGAGCATTGTTTTCGGACTTGTGGTCGTGATGAACTTCCAGTGGTATTAGACAGTTTTGAGGATGGAGCAGTTGCAGCTTTAGTGGATGAAGCCTTTGCCACTCTGGTGTCGAAATTACCATCGGATGCCTTACATCGCAGACGTACCTTTCTACAAGCCCGCATCCAAATGCTTTTGACTCTTGATCCTGAGGTCCCTCATCGGCCCATTCGGTGGTCGGTTCCAGCACGTGCCCGACAACTGCAGTTGGTTGATGTTCCTATGAGTTTCGAACAGCAAACAGATTGGCATGATGCACTACGTGAGGTTTCCTGGTGCGATTTGCCTCCTGACCAACCTATCCCTCGTTTGGTTCGTGGGCAGGGTCTCCATTTTGTGGTGGCTCACCTGTTTAGCGGCAGGCGCAGAATCCACGACGTACATTGGTGGCTCTCCAAGTGGGCGGACCAACGTGGGGTCGCACTTACAGTTCTCTCCCTCGACACGGCGGTCTCCAGCGAGTGTGGGAACCTTTGTGCAGACACGATAAGTTGGACGAGATTGACTGAGTTGTACAGCCAAGGTGCTATCTCAGCATCATTGTCAGGAGCGCCCTGCGAAACATATTCAGCTGCAAGACACCTCGTTCCATCGACTTTGGATACGAGGCGCTGGCCTAGACCCTTGAGATCGGCTGCTCGTTTGTTCGGTCTCTCTGGATTGACAATGCGTGAATTGCGACAGTGCAAACAGGGCACTGCTTTCTCCCTCCAGACATTGCTTGTGGCAGCCTACCACTTAGTATATGGAGGGTTGTTCTTGAGTGAGCACCCAGCTCGCCCGGAGGACCCAGCGAAAGCAAGTATTTGGAGTGCGGCAATCACGCAATTGTTGGTGGCCTTGCCAGACTGTGCTTTGAGTGTTTTTCCCCAGTGGAAGTGGGGTAGCGCTACTCCTAAGCCAACAGGGCTTTTGAGTTTGCGTCTCCCCACACTTGCAAAGTCCATGTATTCTTGCGCTGATCCTGCCTTACCTTATCCGACAACAGTGGCACAGGGAATTGATGGCGATGGGCACTTCAATACATCGAAGTGCAAAGAGTATCCACCTCTGTTCTGTCGAGCCTTGGCCACTGCATTGACTGATCGCTTCGAACATGCCATTAGGTTTGGAGGCTTGCGAACGTGTACAGTTGAGAACGAGGAGCTGCAACAATGGTTGCGCAATGCCGCTCTCGAAAGTTCGCAAATCTTCACCTTCACGTCCTTCCGTCCAGATTTCCAAGGGCGTTGATCTCACCTTTTAGCATTTCACAGGTTTTTGTACCATTTAATTAGAGAGTTGTGCATACGCAGCAAGAGCTAGACTCTTTTCAGCGCCTGAAATGAAAATGAAAAAAAATGTTTTGATACAGAATTTATCCAATACATCTTACAGAATTTCTGTCATCATTTCAGCCAAAGAATGGGCGATTTTTCGACATTTTTGCTGTCGCCAGTCTTTGTGGCGGTGCTCTCCATGTGGGTCTCTCAGACGACGCTTCGACGTGTCGCTTCGACGTGTGTAACGCGTTGCGTTACGCGTTGTTCGCGTTGGTTGCGGCTGAGGTGTCTGCTGAGCCAGAGATATTCGATGTTCCAGCTCTTGGCACTGTTGGGAGTGCTGCTGGCGTTGACATCAGACATTTTCAGACATATTTCAGACATATTTCAGACATCAGCTTGACATCAGTTTTTTTTTCGGAGAACCTGGTGCAGTGTGATTCTGACCATTTTGTCGTTGAATTCAGCCTCAGGTCTTCGTTGCAGTCGTGCCTGAGCTGAAGTGGCAAAATGGATTTGGAACTGGAAAGATTTGATGCTGAAGCTGTGGGTGATTTGTGGGACACCTGTGGTGTGGTGATTTGTTGTGATTTTTCTCGTTGTGAGGTGTTGTCTTGTGGCGGTTTGAGGTCATTGGAATTCTTCCGTCTTTCGAGTCGGACTCCAGTGGTTCAAATCCCTTCTTCGCAGTGCTGTTGGGCGGCCACTCGGTTTTGGGGCGACGCCAAAGTTTGTCACAGCTGGCGATAGAGGGCTTGGTACTGGTATACATAGTTATAGATTATCAATTTCTAATCCATGCCGTGCTTTCACCTGAGGCAGTTGCATCTTCAACGCAGTGACATGGCAGAAGTATTTGCTCAACTACAGTGACAGTCCAAGACCAGCAATGTGGTAAAACCAATGCCATAAACCGTCCCCAAAACCAGCATTTTTATGGGTGGTATAAACTAGTATAAACTGTACATAAAACTATGTCCAGTCATGGGAGTTGTTTTGTGGCATTGGGTGAATCACGACAGGTGGCCTTTGTGGTTAAAGAGTTGATCTTCACCCGCTACAAGGCATGGGACCAGTAAGGACCAATAGGATGGTCACCGGTGAATTCGCATGAGTTGCAAAGCCATGTGTGACCTTTGGACACCTTTGGATACCTTTGGATACCTTTGGCAGACGTGGCGAGCTGACCAAGATCTTCAGGGTGGTACTGGCTTGAACATTTTCCTCATCAATTCTCATGAAGCGGTCTTTCAGTTCCTGTTCTCAGTTCAGGACTTCAGCTATGTCGTTCCTGATCTTTTTGTCATTGTCATTGGGAAGGTCAGGCTTCCAAAGGTGCGAAGAACTGGTGATTTGAAACATCGCAGATACACAAACTACATGATTCTTAGAGACACCATTCCCATTCATTTCCATCATTTTCCATCCATTCTCCCATTCATTGGTGGCTTTTATGGTGGCTGAGGTTGCCGCTGACACTGATGCTGATTCCTCTGAACGATTTGCTGAAGCAATCGAGTGAAGGGAGCAGCTGGAGCTATCTGAAGGTGAGAAACTGTGGTGAAACATGGGTGAAATAGCTGGAACTATCTGCTCTGAATGTTTCTGCGATTCAAAGATTTTCTGAGCCTGGACACTTCTAGGCAACTTCTAGGTCTCAAAGCTGGAGTCAAACATTCCTCACAGTTTTTCTCAGCTCCTTCGCTAGGCATTGTGTTGGCACAACTGTCGGCCATTCTGTTCAGTCCATTTTTGCCGCCCCCGCCTTTGTGCAGATCATGTCACTTTTCTTGTTTCAAAGTGTATTTCCTCCAGCTTCAAACACTTGTTTCAGGTTGAACCTTGAAATGAAGGGGTTTTCATGCTTTTCCACCGTTTCCAAATATCTTCATTAGCCAGAATCATGGTCCTTTTCCATCATTCTCAACCAAAAATCAACAAAATAGCTTCTGATTTTCCGATTTTTCCAAAGTTCCAGGAGGCCATGACGTGTGTCTTCAGTGGAGAAGCTGATGCCTGTGGCCCAGATGCCAAGCATGGAGAGTTAGCCGGACTCTGCGTGTTGGTCTATGTGACTGGCCCAAATTTCACGGCTTGTCATTGATTTCCCGGCCATGGGATGGCTACACCACCATTTTTCAGACAAACCCAAATGGGGTTTCTTCAGTCATGATCCCCAAGTCACCATTGTTTCAATACTATGGTCATCACCTGGATGATTTGGGGAATCCCCTTTGTAGGACACCTCCAAATGTGTTTTTCTATAACATTTTTTTGGGAATCCCCCGAAGTTTTCCCTATTTGGGATGCGGCCACCAAAAATCATCACGGTACTGGCTGTTCACCAAAAATGTGGGGTCCAACTTAGAGCTGGGATGATCCTCGCCCGTCAGCATTTTTTGGATGGGTGTTTTTTTCACCAAGCAATACTTGCTGAGGAATATCCCTGATTGTCGTGTTTTCTAGGTTTATATCCCCATCATATTCCGACAACATGTCCTTTGTTGTAGGTCTAAATGGTTATTAGGATAGGTCTGAACGGCCAATTCTCGTTACTTTCCCCCATCATCTCCCTTGGTTGCCCTACCCTGTTTTTCATGGGTAGTCCAGCGCTTGACTATTAAACTATTGTTGATTTCCAACGTTTGTATCTTTTTTTGTTGGTTAGCATCATTCAAAATTGCTTCTATTTTGCGGAAGCAGCATTTTGTCAGGGGGTGGGTTGGTTGAGGTCCAGATCCCCCTTAGCAACAGGATGTTTTGTTGGTTTTCATCTCTGGTTTCTTCAACCAAGGGGGTTTGTTGGTCAATATACACTATATGCAGTATAATATAATCGAATACATACAATGTATGCAATACAATAACATCGCATACATACAATATAATGCAATATATATATATATATCTGTAATATGAGATGTGAATATCCAGCTGGGATCAACAATTAACAGACACATTTGAGGTGGTCTTCAACCTCTTGTGGAACATGGGAATTTTGCTCTCTGTGAAGCACACGGGTGCTCTGGCCACTTTTGTAGCGTTGAAGGCCATCTTTCCCGTTGCGTAACTGCAAGGAGAGTTTCCAGAGATGTTTCGCAACGATTCCGGTTTTGAGCCGGGAAGTTGGGGTCTGAAAACGTGGTATCCCTCAAGTCACCGCAGATTTGCGATATTTTGATTGCAAAAATGATGAAGCATCAAAGTTGGGTACCATATTTTCAGACAAACCGATTTTGTTGAGATGGATAAAGGGTTGTCTCCAGCCCCCAGCGGGGAAATTCTCCCATGATTTTTGTTGCGAAGAAATGGACCAGAAATGTGGATTTCTCTATAGTCATCCAATGGCCCAATGGCAGAATTTTCGCCGAGGTATCTACCGTGCTGTTTGAGTATGTGGACTGGCCATTACTAGGGAAAAAGGATTTCTCTTGGCTCAACCCTCAGCTGATTCCCTCAGGGTGAACAACTTGAAAATTGCGGTGCCATTCTGCCGTGATCAGCACTGTTTTGATGAGCGACAGCTGCCTGCGTGAAAAAGAGTACAAGCCATCCATGGATGATTTGATCGGATTTGATGCCCAAATCACTCCTCACACCAAAATCGGCGACCACAAAGGCTCATCTGGCTGTCCATGGCAATTCTGCTGCCAAGCATTGCTTGCTACCAGCGGGCATCACAATTGCAGGCCAGAAAGGACGTTTGGCATGCAGCAACTGACAGCAACCGACAGCAACAGTTGTTCCTACTATGCCTCTGAAAAGGTTGGACATGGTTGAAGGAACGGACCTGAAATGTCTCGGATCTTTTTGACCAATTTGATTTTTCTATGTCCTTCATGGACTGCGTAGACATAGACTGCATACTGCATATGATTTGGATCCATGACCGGAGGCTGCGAGAGCCGCAATCCACCCGTCGTTGGCAAGTTGTTGTTGGCCTTGGGGGCGGAAAACATCCAACTTGGAAAGTGAAATGATGCTTGGATAAGGTCCATTGGAAAAGTGACTCGGATTCAATTTGAATCTGTCACAATGATCTGTCTGGGGATCTGTGACCGTCTGTGACCTGTAAAAAGAGGATAGATGTGAAAATTCCAGAAGGCCAAGAGTGGCTTTGGATCACTTGGGACCCAAGAGTGGTTGCTTGAAGCACAGATTGGGCCCAGATTTTCGCGAGCCTTGGTCGACTTCAAAGGATCATAGCAATCAAAGCAATCATGAATTGTGGCGTAGTGAGAAATCTGTAGCTGACATCTGCGAACCCTAAATCATCCTTTTTCCCCAAAGTCGGCTGTAAAGCCCTGGAGCTACGTAAAATACGTAGCAGATCCGCACCACACTGCCGCACATCCCACACGGCACGGTGCGCCTTGCTAAAGACACCACAGGGTGTGGCGCAACCGTAGAACCGTGCAGCCTGTGCCGCGTGCGCAGTCTCGCACCTGAGCATTGCAGATCGTTCATGGAAAACTGTACAGATGACCTCTGCAAGGTCAGATGAAAGGACTTGCGCATCGCACCATCATAGTAGCAAAAAAGAACGCAAAAGGTAGACTTTACTCACCTCTGTCATGTCTTTTTTGAACATTTGCAATCATTTACATATGTTACATATACATTTACATATACATTTACTACTACTTACTGTCTTGATCGCTTTGATTGTCGCAGAGAAACACGGAGGTGTAGCTGCAGCCCATGGCGTCAGCACTATTCTCGTTCATTGACTCCATCGGAGAGACCTTTGAAGGGGTGGTGGAAAATGCTGGGAGCCCAGCAAATCGCACCAATTTTCGACTTTTATTTCAGAATTTGATACAGTTTGGGCGTGAAATGATGAAGCTTGGAACTGATGTAGCTTCATGCCAATTTCATCCGCGCAAATCTGCCAGGTGGAAAATGTGGTCGGAAGCGTGGAGAAGGAGGCGTGAATTCCAAACAGGTTGTATTCCGAGTCGTTCCAACGGGGTAATTTCGCTAAGCAGCTAAGGCTATACAGTCTATAGATAGTTTGCTAATGTTTGCTATTCCCCCCGTCCAACCAGGTCCAGGCCTTCCAAGATCCTTCCAAGATCCCAAATTTCCAGGTCGACTCTGCCGTTCAGCAGATCGATGCTGGTGTCGACCTGGATGATGTGCTGGAGGACAAATCACGTAGGAAAATGCGGATGATCAACTGCCTGGATTTTTTGGGGTGCACCATTTTTAAGGATGAGTACGATGAGTCCTGAAATGATGATTTTTGGCTAACACGTTGACATCTTGTGATGTTCAATTTATGATCTAAAAAGATATGAAAGACTCTGAAAGATTTGGGATGATTGTGATTCTTGACGTCAGACATATATATATATATACATATATATATATATATGTATATATGTATATATTTTCATCATTTTTGGTCTCATATTTTTGTGGTTCAATCTCCTGGATTTCGCAGGAGATCCAGTTGGCTGGCACGGATGAGGCTGGGGACTTCGGAGATCAACGAAACATGGGCTGAGATAAATCGTGTCAACATAGTGATCATACCCATACTAGCCATACCCAAACTAAAAAATGCCAAGAATAGAAAGAAAAAAACCGAACATGGGGCATGGGGATCAAACAAAATAGTCGGAATCGTTTAGACTTTTCCATACTTTGCCTTTTTTTGCGGGGATTGGGTTGACTCCAGGCAGCTCTTTTGGGAGCCTACAAGCGCTTGGAGGTCGAAGAATGTATGACGTGGCTGTTGTGATTGCTATTGGGTTTGTCCAAAAATACGATTCTAATGAGACAATGATGGAAAATGATGTTCCAAACCATGGGATTTTGTGGTATTTGTATCCCTAGTTCCAGACCCTGCCGGCGAATTTAATGGTGCCGCTGGAAGGGACTTGCGCAATGCCAAACACCCACCATCCTTCATGGATGGGTTGTGGAGGCCGGATAGACATACCGGTTGTGGAGCCACACTCGTCACTTCCATGGTTCCATGGCGACAGGTAGTTTTCTATCGAAACTTTTTCCAGCTTTTTGCCTCTTCATGGTGCTTCAATTCATCTGAACACACGTCCACAAGAATTGCGACAGATTTCTCATCAGATCCAAAGCAGATGCGGTGTTGTAGGATCGTGTGGTGCCAGTGGTCTGTGCTGCACTCTGCCGAGTGGAGCCAAACACTCAGACAGCAATGGTGATACAAGTCACATCGTTTGGAGGAAAGCAGTTGTGCACCTGATGAAATCTGACATGCCATAAGACTTGCCAAAAACTGCATGAGATCGCTGTGGTGCTGCGGTTCAGGTCGGCAAAACTGGCTGCTGGACCCTTGGCAAGGACGCCCCGGGGAGTTCGACCCGACTCAGCTGATGCTGGAATGATTTGGAATCTGCATTTCTGGAGTTTTCGCTTCCAGGACCTTGAATGGTATGGGTCAAGCTTTGGATTCGACAGGCACAACTCCAGAGGTGCGCTTTTTAGCCGGGGCTCGCAGCTTGCATCAGCTTCCAGTGATAGGTTTTAGCGAGTGGATAGCATTGCTTTGTTGATCAATAGAAGGGTAACTTCCCCATTGAACAATGCAAAAGGTGAATAGAAATACGGAATGACTCGAGATTGTTTGCTCCCAAACTGGATTGCTAGGAAAACACCGCCCATTTTCGTGAAGCATCCAAGGTGGGTAAATCACCATCCCATATTTTGTTGTTTCGAACATCATTTTCCAGCATGTTAATCGTCATATGTTGGAGAATCATCAAGTATTTAAACTCCATTTGTGGATGGTTTTGTAAGTTCAGAAATGGGCAGCCATTTGTGGCTCCCAACTGGTCCAGGAGTTGCGTGCCTTTCACGAACAGATCGTGCGAAGAACGGAGAATGGCAAGGCCATGGTGAAGCTTTTACAGGCCTTCCAGGGACCCGATAGAGAACTGGAAGATTGATGAGGATTGGAGATTTTGGTCATTAATGTTGGTAAAACAATAATAAACCATCCCCCAAATCACCATAAATAGCTGGTATAAACCATTCCCAAATGGGTGGTTTATTATTGTTTTACCCACATTACAAATTGTTACACAAATCAATGGTAAATGGTGAGCCAAGTGGATTGGAGGATTTCGCAACAACATGCAGTTCCCAATCATTAGTGGGACATAAGCACCAATGGACCAGTTACCAACCGTTTACCCACCACTGACCCAAGCATTTATGGACATTAATGCAACATTTCTGCACATTTCCCCATCATTTTTGATGAATAGATGGCTGCAAAATGCTTGGACCTGCACCCACATGGCGAAGGCTCAGGGTGTTGCATCCCGAACGCAAGGCCGGAGATGGCTCAAGTGCAGGTAATCTACCTGCAAAATGGCTCATTGTCAACATTTTGAGAGGGTTTAAAATTGATTCAACGACATGTAAACGCATTAAACACTAGTAACCATCGTGAAACTTCTTCAAATCATTTCAAACCAAACCATGTTTCGCTTTGTTTTGGCCCGGTTTGGCTTTGAGAATTTCTGAAACATCGCCAGGTCTAGCTTTGTTGCGTCGCGTTTACCCCGAGACCAGCGCGGTCTTGGGGCGACATCTGCTGAGTGACCCAGAGTCCATCTCTGCTTTGATGCAGATCTTACAGGAGATGGGGTGGAGATCAGATGGAGTTGGGGATTGCTCCCTCTAGCTGGAAAATCCCCGAACTCAATGGAGGTTTTACTGGGAAAAACATCTATAAATAATAAATGCTTAATTTCTCATTGCCATGTTTGACTACTGGAGGGCACACTCAGATAAATTGGGAGACTTATCAGTGATGCAATGAAAAAAAATGTAAATAGGTATCAGCAGGTTAATGGTTGGGGGAGATTCCTGGCAGATTTTGGGAACACCAAGTTGTTATCTTGTACTTGTAAAACCATGGGTGATAAATATGCTCCCCCATTTCAAGAACCTCCCCTGTACTCACGGAGACATGACGGATATTGATGTGGACGAATTCCACGAACAACGTATCCCTCGATTCTTGTGTCCCCAGGATTCCAAGGACTGCCGTTGGGAAGTCGAAGAAGCTGCGCTGTGTGCGGAATGTGTTGGATTCTCGGATCCTGAGTGATGAACATGGGATCAATCCGATCCAAGTCATCATATGTCATCATAGGATATGGCAGATATGGGGGTCAAAACATGTCTCGAGGATGCAGGTTTCACGAAAGGAATTTGTGTGGATCAAAGACCCAAGATGACCCAAGTATCCAGGTGTATCTTGTCAGTGGCCAGATCTACCTTTCGCAGTCGTAGACCCTGCGAATTTCGCATTTCCAGGTTCGCTTTCTTCGCTTGGTAACGGCGAATGACGGAGACGTGCGGATGATCGTGACCTTCCAGGATGGTGCCGAGGTGGGGATCTGCCAGTTGGATCTGCCTGGCAACACTCCCACGTTGGATCTGTGAGGCGTTGTTGGCGATTGCTTCGCATGCACTCAGCGCTGGAAGTTCTGCAGGCAGTGTGATCTGTTTTTCATCATTTGGGTGTCTTTTAGGAATAGGGATACTTAAATATGTATATATTTATATACACATATATCATCCAGTAATCCAAAAATTTTCAAGACATGGCAATGAAGTTTTGCAAATTTCCTTGGGAATCTACAGTTTTTCTGTTGTGATTTTTGTAGGTACTCCCTTGAGATGCCGTGACAATGGTTTCCTGTTTCAAGTCCTCCCAGTTGGTTTAGAATTTGGGAAGGCTTAGTTTGGGTTTGTCCAGAGGGGATGTAACCCCAAGTTACTCCAAAAAATAGAGGCGAACGATATTTTGAACATATTTTACGCTATTTTCTCAACCATTGGATTTTAGTGTACCCTTTTGAACAGACCCATTTGACTTTTTTGTGGCACTGCGGAGGCTCTGCATCAGCTTGGTTCTCAAAGGTTCCGATGTTGCCGTCCAGCAACCAGCCTTAGGCGATTTGCGCTGCAAGCTTTTCATAGCAGGTTCTCGGTAGGTTTTCCCGAGATTTCTGCAGATTTGGGCCACTCTGTTGGCCAACTGCCCAGCAGTTCTGAGGCTTCATTTCTGGGCCTTGCGGCTGATGCGTGTGTCGGAGCCTTACCGGATTGATCCGGATTGATGGATTTTTTTTACACCAATGATGTATGGACTGTAGCACGAGGGTCAAACCGGCGCAAACCGCTAAAGGTTGGATGCTTTGATACTAGACATTGCACATTTTGAGGCATTTTCTTTTGGGTGTTTTGGTACCTCATTGCTGAAGTGGCCTTGAGGTTTGTGTCTTGCAGCTGGTTGGGCAAGGCCCAGTGGCACAAAAATACATGCGCGAGGCATGGCCTGGATGGCGGGTGCAAGTTTCCCAACAGACTCATGGAAACCAAAACAAAATCAACAAAATAAACAACATCAAAAAAACAAACAAAAACAAACAAAATAAACAACATAAGCAAAATCAAAAAACATGGCAGTTTCATGGCTGACATTCAGACTTCATCCAGTCCCCGCGATCTCCACACGAGGCCGGGCATCTCTCAGTCCTGATTCGCAGCCTTCGTGCCGTGCTTGCTGCCCTGAGTCTGTCGGAGGTATCCATGGTTTGGTGGTTTTGGGGTTCAAAATTTAGATTCCACTATTTTGTATAGATTTCTGAATGAAGATCAAGAGATATCAATAGTAGAAATAGGAATCTGACGACCTAGATGACCTACATGGGAATCTAAATGAATCGGTAGCGCGGAGTTTCTTTATGATACATTATGAATCACTCAAACAAAACCAATCCACAGGCCTTTTGAGATTGCTCTAGTGAGTGTGTTCCAAGCATGTTTCAGAGTGTCTTGGTATGTCTGCAGGTACTGAGGTCATTTCTGATGCCTGAAAATTTAAGCAACTTTCTCAACCATGGGATTTTGGACAATTTCAAAGTCCATTTTCAGAGGTTTTCTAAGCAATTTACTGCGCACCAGTACCAGGCCAGTGATTGGGCCTTGGGACTGCGAAATGTGGCGACAGTGCTTCTGGACTGGGATATCATTGGGGACAGAAGCACAGTCATCGGATATGGTTGTTTGAAGATAGGGGATACCCCCAAATGGCCATTTCAATATGGAAAATGATGATAATCCAATGGAAGTGGGGGTACCCTATTCTCAGACTAACACATATGGAGGTGTAAAATGATGTACAATGATGTAAAGCCTTCGATCTAGATTTCTATATTTGGTGGATGCACATCCATAACAATGTTCATGTGAACAGGATATCAGAGTTTTGATCAGCCGTGTGAAACAAAATATATCCCAACCAGCAAAGATTAGTGTTCGATTTTCAATGATTTTCAAGATGCAAGCCATGCAATGGCGATGATATCAGCAGTCATGCCGTATTTCGCACCAGCACTGGAAACTGAACCTGTTCCAGGAGAGCGTGGCTTCCTTCGTTTCATCGAAAGCCGGGAGCGAGGTCACGAGAATCTTCGATGTTCGCCTCAAAAAAAGTAGGGTTTGCCGGGTTTGCCATGTCGATGTCTGGAGGCAGAGCAAAACTCCAAAACCTTGGTTGTGTCCTGAGTGAACTTGCCAGTGAACTGCTACTGAACTGCCAGCCGGATGTGTTTTCCTTGAAGTGTTTTTTTGAGTTTTGGATGTTTTCCTTTACTTCAAGGTTCAGTCGGCTGGTTTGGTGGAATTGGTTTGCCTGGAGGCAAGGCTACTTGGCGCCTTTGACTTTGACCCAAAATTGTCATGTCCCCAAGCAACTTCAAGGCCTCTTCCTGAATGGTTAGATATGGCTAGATTGCTAGATATGCTAAGATGTGCTAGGATATTTGGGGGTCATCAAATTTGCCACCCTTGATAGATGTTTCTTTTTCCCCGGTACATTGCCTTGCAAACACGGGAATGCCTGCAGGTGCTTCCATATCCTCAATTTGATCAACTGCGGCTCCAAGCAACTGAGGTCTGCAGGTGTTCTGGTCCAAGATAGATCCGATGTAAACATGTGGGATGTTATTTTGTTCCCAGAGAATGGGATGATCATCAGCAAAAATCAATGGTCAAGCCAGAGGTACCCTCTGGTAAACTAACACAACAATGGAAAATCACCATTTTTAATGGGAAAATCCACTATAAATGGCCATTTTCAATAGCTATGTTAGTTCACCAGAGGGTAATGGAATTTGTGACTTTGTGATTACAAAATTTGAGACGCCCCTGACATGAACTGGGTGAACATCTTGCTGTCATCTTTTTCCAGTGAGATGGCCCAAAGGGATGGAGACCGAGACAACAAAATTGGCCAACGGATATGAACAGATATGATACAAATCAGATCAAATCAATAGATAGTAACCCCCAAAACGATAGAACAGTATTTCCAGGATGGTATAGATGATATTTACCAGAAAATTCCACAGGTTTCCGACTGTTCTATGTAAATCCTAATGCAACTGGCTTACTGTCAATCCAGGGGTGAGTCCCTCAGCTGCTCAGACACTGGCTGCAGCCATCCGTGCTGTTCCTGAAGCGTCTCTGGGTTGCTTCAAGGTGGAACCAAATCAGCTGGTGGTCAGTTTGGTGATGGCAAAATGATGCAAAATGTCCTCTGTACAGTGTAAGATTTTCCAGGTGACGCAGAACATTTGCACAAGACTTTGCAGTTTTTTTCTCACCTGATGGCTGAGCTGATGATGTCAGGCCATGCTGCAGGGAAGATCCATGCTGGACAGGATGGTTGCGATTCTTCTCGGTGAGGCTTCGACCTTTCACTCCTCACAACTTCGTTGACTTGATGTTTTTCGGATTTCTGTCGCTGGGTCCAAACGAGTCGAAACTTGGATTTCAACTCATGTCAACATTGGATTGGACATTGGGATCCTGAGGATCCACCAGGATCAGTGTGTCATCTGTGTGTCATCTCTTCCCTGAAGCTACAGGGATCGGTTCCCTTGGAGCTCCGGGCAGCCATCGAGGTCGGCTGACGGAGGGTGCAAAATGGGAACCCCACCAGAAATGTCCAAAAAACATGGGACACCCAATGTTTCATCCCCAAAAATCTTGGAACATGAAAACAACATGTATTTCCCAAGAAATATCAATGAGACCCCCGGAACCAAGTCTTTTCCAACACATGTTGCACATGTTGCATGGTCCTCCCTGTTTTGGAGAACCCTGGTCCAGGGGCCTTACACCGGCCTACACCGCAGGTGTTGCTGGCGACAGGTCTGGAGCGAAGTGCTGACGTGCGGGAGGCGGGCTGGTGAAGCTGGCTGGTTTCCAAGTTGTTTCCCTTATTTCGCCCCCCCCAAAATGGCGACATATTGGCAGCATTACAGGGAAACTCAGTAAAAACCATAAGATTTTCATGGATTCTAATCTTTTTCAAGTTTGAGACTGCCCCAAAATGAAGTTTCATCATGAACTTTATTGAGTTTTTGTTTCTTTTTCACTAGTGTTTAAAGAATATCGCAGGGGCACGAGTTTTTAGTCGCAGCTGCAGGTCTTGGCTACGCAGCTGGAGACTGCCCAGCATGAGGGTGAGACGCCATCCGGAGCAGGTACAACATCCACAGCATCGTGCTGAAAATCTATGATATGAATTGATATCTTCAGAATATTTCTGGATAATTTTGGGTATGTGGATATTTGATGATATTTGTGTATGATCTATCTGAGGATGTAGTGATAGTCCTTGGCGGGCTCCCTCTTTCACATTTCTGCTATACATTCTACATAGTATGAGTATTTTACGACATTGTTGCATACATCATTATGTATTGGCACATCTAAAGACTGTACCTAGGTGAATCCCAGATTCGTGTCGTCACCACAGGACCCCAACTGTTGGACCGGGATCATGTCCCAGGACTTTTGTTGGCCGCGTTCCGAACAGCAGATCAACGGCTAGAGGTTCAACAGGCATCCTTGCAAAACGTCGCCTGGCAGCAAAATTTCATGTGTCTAAGGGATTGCCATTTTACTGTGAGTTTACCCTTCAGAATTAAAGATGATTCAAAACAACCAACGCAGGGTGAGTCCCATTGTGGGATGAGGGAGATGAGATCGGGTAGTCTAGAGTGGCTCATAACATGTAAAAACAAATGATAGCATATTATAACATGTATACTGATGTATACTGTATAACCATGTTATATAACATTTTAGCTACCTTGGAACTAAGTCATAACTTATACGATCCAGCTCCACAACCATTTGATATCAGGTGTGGTGGCCATCAGATGCCAACACGTGGTTTGCTGCACGCACAGTGGGCAACTGCATCCGTGGAGGGCCCGAGCTGCGCCTCAGACTAGCGAGGCCATTGCCAGGACTTGGGAACAGATTTGTCAGACTTCCATAGACCTATTTCCATCTACTTCCTGTATTTGTTTCAACCGTTTTGGATGCCCGATTCGTCTACCCCAACCCTATAATGACCAGCCCACAGAAGTTCAGAGAAGTTCAGAGAAATTTGCAAACATTCAAAGAATCGCTATTATCGCTATTCCATGATGTTTCTTTTTTACAGAAATCCGAGGTTCGAAGAAACCACGGTTGAAGCCACGGCTGGCAGGTCCAACGACGCATCGGAGCCCACGGCGCCGGCGCTGGCGACGTTGCTGGGCCCGACGGCAGCACTGGCGCGAGCCTGGCGAAAGGAGCCGAAACAGGCCTTGGCCCAGCGGGGTGGATGCCATGGCCATGGGGTCAAAAATATGTCAAAATATGTCAACATGACATCATACATATGATATGGATATGATATGAATATGCCAACTTTCAAAAAAAACACCTGGAGAAATTGATCCAAAGATGTTGTACAAGAATTTAAGGATTTGATACTGCGGTTGGGAAGCTAGCACAGAGTACCACCGAACCCCCACAAGAGTCTTTTGAAAGTTTTCTGCGGTTGTTGAGACGTCCTCCAACTGCAATCGTCGTGGCTCAAGCCATTCAATTGGCTCAANAAAGTTTTCTGCGGTTGTTGAGACGTCCTCCAACTGCAATCGTCGTGGCTCAAGCCATTCAATTGGCTCAAGGGCCAATCAACCAAGACTGGCTCAACACTGAGCCCAACTTGGAGTGAAAAAGGTGCACCTGCACTTGCACTTCCGGGNAGACTGGCTCAACACTGAGCCCAACTTGGAGTGAAAAAGGTGCACCTGCACTTGCACTTCCGGGGCGGGACTCGGTGTACTGTGTGTAGAAACCCGTGGTATCGAAACGAGGCCTTTTCCCAATAGATTGTGTCAAAAATCGGACGTTTTTTCAATAAGCTGTATCGAAGCCAGACCTTTCCCCAATAGATTGTATCGAAACTGGGCCTTTTCCCAATAGATTGTATCGAAACTGGGCCTTTCCCCAATAGATTGTATCGAAACCAAAGTTTTTGTCAATAGATGTATCGAAACTGGACCTTTCCCCAATACATTGTATCGAAATGGGGCCTTTCCCCAATAGATTGTATCGAAACCGGGCCTTTTCCCAATAGATTGTATCGAAACCGGAGTTTTTGTCAATAGATTGTATCGAAACTGCGNGAAACCGGGCCTTTTCCCAATAGATTGTATCGAAACCGGAGTTTTTGTCAATAGATTGTATCGAAACTGCGCCTTTTCCCAATAGATTGTATCGAAATTGAGCCTTTCCCCCATAGATTGTATCGAATCGGGCGTTTTTTCAATAGGTTGTATCGAAGACAGACCTTTCCCCAATAGATTGTATCGAAATTAAGCCTTTCCCCAATAGATTGTATCGAAACCGGGCCTTTTCCCAATAGATTGTATCGAAACCGGAGTTTTTGTCAATAGATTGTATCGAAACTGCCGGAAAAGGGTTATCTAACATAGCTTTCCGGAGTTTTTGTCAATAGATTGTATCGAAACTGCGCCTTTTCCCAATAGATTGTATCGAAATTAGGCCTTTCCCCAATAGATTTTATCAAAACCAGGCCTTTCCGCAATAGATTGTATCGAAACCGGAGTTTTTGTGGATAGATTATATCGAAACCGGACCTTTCCCCAATAGATTGTATCGAAACTAAACCTTTTCCCAATAGATTGTATCGAAACCGGAGTTTTTCCCAATAGATTGTATCGAAACCGGAGTTTTTCCCAATAGATTGTATCGAAACTGGGACTTTCCCCAATAGATTGTATCGAAAATTGGCCTTTCCCTTGTATCGAAAACTGGACCTTGTCCCAATAGATTGCATCGAAACGAAGCCTTTTCCCAATAGATTACATCGAAACCGGGCCTTTTCCCAATAGATTGTATCCAAACCGGAGTTTTTTGTCAATAGATTGTATCGGAACTGAACCTTTTCCCAATAGATTGTATCGAAACCGGACCTTTCCCCAATAGATTGTATCGAAACTGGGCATTTTCCCAATAGATTGTATCGAAACCGGGTCTTTTCCCAATAGATTGTATCGANACCGGACCTTTCCCCAATAGATTGTATCGAAACTGGGCATTTTCCCAATAGATTGTATCGAAACCGGGTCTTTTCCCAATAGATTGTATCGAAACCGGAATTGTCAATAGATTGTATCGAAACTGGGACTTTCCCCAATAGATTGTATCGAAATTGGGCCTTGCCATTGTATCGAAAACTGGACCTTGTCCCAATTGTATCGAAACCGGAGTTTTTGTCAATAGATTGTATCGAAACGAAGCCTTTCCCCAATAGATTGTATCGAAATTGGGCCTTTCCCCAATAGATTGTATCGAAACCGGGCCCTTTCCCAATAGATTGTATCGAAAACGGAGTTTTTGTCAATAGANTCCCCAATAGATTGTATCGAAACCGGGCCTTTTCCCAATAGATTGTATCGAAACGAGGCCTTTTCCCAATAGATTGTGTCGAAATCGGGCGTTTTTTCAATAGGTTGTATCGAAGCCGGACCTTTCCCCAATAGATTGTGTCGAAATTGGGCCTTTCCCCAATAGATTGTATCGAAACCGGGCCTTTTCCCAATAAATTGTATCGAAACCGGAGTTTTTGTCAATGGATTGTATCGAAACTCGTCTTTTTCCCAATAGATTGTATCGAAATTGGGCCTTTCCCCAATAGATTGTATCAAAACCGGAGTTTTTGTCAATAGATTGTACCGAAACTGGGACTTTCCCCAATAGATTGTATCGAAAATGGGACTTTCCCTTGTATCGAAAACTGGACCTTGTCCCGTGGCATCGAAACGAAGCCTTTTCCCAATAGATTACATCGAAACCGGGCCTTTTCCCAATAGATTGTATCCAAACCGGAGTTTTTTTGTCAATAGATTGTATCGGAACTGGGCCTTTTCCCAATAGATTCTATCGAAACCGGACCTTTCCCCAATAGATTGTATCGAAACTGGGCATTTTCCCAATAGATTGTATCGAAACCGGGTCTTTTCCCAATAGATTGTATCGANACCGGACCTTTCCCCAATAGATTGTATCGAAACTGGGCATTTTCCCAATAGATTGTATCGAAACCGGGTCTTTTCCCAATAGATTGTATCGAAACCGGAGTTTTTGTCAATAGATTGTATCGAAACGAAGCCTTTATTAAATAGATTGTATCGAAATTGGGCCTTTCCCCAATAGATTGTATCGAAACCGGGCCCTTTCCCAATAGATTGTATCGAAAACGGAGTTTTTGTCAATAGANAATAGATTGTATCGAAATTGGGCCTTTCCCCAATAGATTGTATCGAAACCGGGCCCTTTCCCAATAGATTGTATCGAAAACGGAGTTTTTGTCAATAGATTATATCGAAAATCGGCCTTTTCCCAATAGATTGTATCGAAATTAGGCCTTTCCCCAATAGATTGTATCGAAACCGGGCCTTTTCCCAATAGATTGTATCGAAACGAGGCCTTTTCCCAATAGATTGTGTCGAAATCGGGCGTTTTTTCANTCCCCAATAGATTGTATCGAAACCGGGCCTTTTCCCAATAGATTGTATCGAAACGAGGCCTTTTCCCAATAGATTGTGTCGAAATCGGGCGTTTTTTCACTAGGTTGTATCGAAGCCGGACCTTTCCCCAATAGATTGTGTCGAAATTGGGCCTTTCCCCAATAAATTGTATCGAAACCGGGCCTTTTCCCAATAGATTGTATCGAAACCGGAGTTTTTGTCAATAGATTGTATCGAAACTGGGCCTTTTCCCAATAGATTGTATCGAAACCAGGCCTTTCCGCAATAGATTCTATCGAAACCGAAGTTTTTGTCAATAGATTGTATCGAAACCGGACCTTTCCCCAATAGATTGTATCGAAACTCGGCCTTTTCCCAATAGATTGTATCGAAACCGGGCCTTTTCCAAATAGATTGTATCGAAACCGGAGTTTTTGTCGATAGATTGTATCGAAACTGCGCCTTTTCCCAATAGATTGTATCGAAATTAAGCCTTTCCCCAATAGATTGTATCGAAACTGGACCTTTTCCCAATAGATTGCATCGAAACGAAGCCTTTTCCCAATAGATTGCATCGAAACCGGGCCTTTTCCCAATAGATTGTAAGCTTTGGCCTCAAAAACAGTTATCTAACATAGCTTTGCTCCGGAATCCCCAATAGATTGTATCGAAACTGGGCCTTTCCCCAATAGATTGTATCGAAACCGGGCCTTTTCCCAATAATAGATTATATCGAAAATCGGCTTTTTCCCAATAGATTGTATCGAAATTAGGCCTTTCCCCAATAGATTGTATCGAAACCGGGCCTTTCCCCAATAGATTGTATCGAAACTGGAGCTTTTCCCAATAGATTGTATCGAAACCGGAGTTTTTGTGTTATCTAACATAGCTTTGTGGAGCTTTTCCCAATAGATTGTATCGAAACCGGAGTTTTTGTCAATAGATTGTATCGAAACGAGGCCTTTCCCCAATAATAGATTGTATTGAAACTGGGCCTTTCCCCAATGGATTGTATCGAAACCGGGCCTTTTCCTAATAGATTATGTCGAAACCGGGCCTTTTCCCAATAGATTGTATCGAAACTGGGCCTTTTCCCAATAGATTGTATCGAATTTGGGCCTTTCCCCAATAGA
>BGPT01000853.1:15193-45901 GCA_003297045.1 Symbiodinium sp. clade C Y103 | reverse complement strand
GGCACTTGAACCTTTCATTTTGCATGATATTTGCACATGTTGGTACTTGCAACGTTTATGTGGGTTTCTTTTAGGGTTTCATTTAGGGTTTCTTTAAGGCTTCTTTAGGGTTTCATTTAGGGTTTCATTAAGGGTGTCATTTATTGCATCTTTAGGGTTTCTTAGGGTTTCATTTATCATACCTTTAGGGTTTCTTTATNAAAGCGGACAGGCAAAGAAGCAGAAAAGCAGAGAAGCAGGAAAAGCAAAAAGCGGAAAAGCAAAGAAGCAGGAAAAACAGAAAAGCACAAAGGCCAAAAGGCAAAGAAGCAGAAAAGCACAAAAGCAGAAAAGCAGAGAAGCAGAAAAGCAAAGAAGCAGAAAAGCACAAAAGCAGAGAAGCGGAGAACCAGGAGACCCNAAGCAGAAAAGCACAAAAGCAGAAAAGCAGAGAAGCAGAAAAGCAAAGAAGCAGAAAAGCACAAAAGCAGAGAAGCGGAGAACCAGGAGACCCAAAAAACATTCCAAAACCTGTCCCAAAAAAAAATCCAAAAATAAATGACCCTCCTTTTGAAACAATTTTTCGTCCCGGAAAATAGATGAAAACAGCACCAGGCGATAGAATTGATAGTTCCCAGAGGTCGGACCATGCTATCTCTGCATGCCTATACGTGCAGAGTATTGTATGTATCATTTTCGATACGAAACCAAACGCATGCAATCCGCTGGAGTTGGAACATCAGTCCTTATCCACCACTTCCAGCAAGCCTGTGACAGCAGTTTGCCAATCGCTGTCTAAACTCTAAACTAACCATTTTCAGATTAAGGCCATTTTTTCTCCACTATCATCCAGAAATGAAATGGCAATGGGTGAAAAACCCTGGTACCCTGGTACCCAACACCAAAATAGCTCGGATTTATGGATGTTCATCCTTCCCAAATGTGGTATAATAGGTTCTGATCCATTGCCAAGTTGCTTTTCATGGCGTCAAACTCGTCCAAGAGTTGGGCCTGATTTGCAGACCCTTGTTGTTACTCGTTGATGTTCTTAGAATGTCTTGGATCATTTCTCGGTACAGTAACTATTTTGTCCAAGAAAAAAGGTCGGTTTTCTCTCAAAATACGTTAAAGTTAAAGGTAAATCCCCTACTTTTGGACCAACCCAAATGGTCCAGTACCCACGTGCAGTTTTTGCCCTAAGTTCGGAGCAGAAACCGCCGTGATCTGCTCGGTGTTCAAATTCCGAGAATCATTGGCCTGAGCACAACAGCAGTCTGTTGCTGAATGGATGCATAATAAAATCATGTATGCTACATGATATGTATGCTGTATACATACCCTTATGATAGTGTCTGCCTTTATCATTGATCATGTGGTGCCTGGGGCAATGCCTACTTTCAGCTTCCAAGCCTTGGCATCAACTGCCTTGGCCTTCTTTGCAGCCTTCGGCCTAAGTCAAAATTGGGCACCCAGAGAACTTTCTGATCCAATCGAAATGACCCTGAATTGCTTGTACCACAAATCTGAAGTGTTGACCCAACCACGAAGACGCAGGTTGAGCACCGCACTCCTTCAGCTGATGCTTCAGTTGGGCCTCCGCCGCAGGAGATCTCTACAGAAAGTACCACGGACGACAGAAGATCCACAACTTCAGTATCGGAAGATCAAAGCCAGCACTGCCAGCAATTTTGTATGTAATATTTGCAGCAGACTGATTCAACTTACAGCCGAACCTCCAATCCATCCACTGCGAGAAGGACTCCTTTGACCTTGCCATAAGGAAGAAAGCAGCAGTGCCAAAGAAAAAGACTTGCAGTTTTTGCGAAGGCTTGGAGGCGAAGAGTTCCGCTAAGTACAACGAGCGCTTCCTGTTCAAACATGTTGTACCATATTCAATATTTACAAATATTTACAATACATGCACACCATATTTGCCAAGTTACATCACTTCCCCAGCTTTCGATTCGGCCAATTTCTTCAGTCAAGGACGCCTCCGCTGATCGAGGCAGAGACATTGAACAGCTGGACGTCCAAACATTGCGCTCAAAGAAACAATCAGATCGTGCGCAGCTGAAAAGCTCAAGGATTTCTGGACAGTACCAAATTCCCAAGATAAAATGCAAGTGAAAATGCGAGACAATTGGAATGCAGACATGTGAAAAAATATGATGATATGCATGCAGACTTTCTGCTTGCGCCTGAAGAGCCTGTTGAATCTTGACTCTATGCTCAGCCTGGGGCACACATTTTCAGGGGCCTGTGACCTTTCACCCAACAGGTCAAATGGGAACAGCAGGTGGTACGTTGGCACCTGCTTCTCTTGAAGCTTCTGCATGATCAAGTCACCCATGGACTCGCCCTGGAACCATCTGCTGAAATGATGCTTCAAGTCAATCATGCCTGTGCCAAGGACTTCCATTGAACGATGAAAGAAGCTGGAATCTGTCCGAGTCCGCCTGCAATTCCCGATAGATGCGCTCTTCTTCATCAAGGACAGAAGCGCCAGCTGAAGAGCCACCTGTGAGTCTAACCTGAGTTCGTGGTGGAAATTGGCATCTAACAAAGACAAGGAGATTGAAGAAAAACCGTTGCGATCCAAAAGGAAAACACAAAACCTGTCCAACCGCTTTGCCATGTCACAGTTGGCTCCTTCGTCTGAACCTGACTTTGGGCCTGCAGAGCAGTGAGCAGTGCTTTCAATTTTGGTCTGAAGAAGCAATGAGCAAGGGTGGTATCCCCCATCGCAACAGCTGGGTTTGAAAATTCAGGAAAATTCAACTTAGTCTTGCATCTTCTCCGTGTGAATTGCAAAGATCAAGTATGTAGCAAAGCATCTTGCCAACGCTAGGACTGTCAGCCGTGAAAGCTTTGTGTTGTCATCATTGCTGAGCGCTCCACTCGTTTCATCTCCTTGCGAGTCTGCATCAAAGCCTCAACATCACACAGAATTCACGCAGCTGGCTCTGGTGCGTTGGAACTTATTGGAACCATTGTGCATTGGCTCCATCCCGAGCGAAATAAAGGTGGAAATAAGACAAATCCCGCACTGCCTCTTCCATTTGTTTGTAGCCTTCGCTCAATCGCTTTGCCTGGAAAGCCACAGATTCTCCGCCACAAAGCGGCAGTTGTGAAGCCAGTTGTCAAGCCAAAAAACACAATGAGCGCCTGCTCGAGAAGTTTTCGATTCCTCAGCGGTGGGAGTTCGCTCATGACATTCAATTCCCAGTCGGAATACAAAATGGTCACAACCAAAACAGATTCAGCGATGAGTGGCTCGTTGGTGAGCCGCAGGATGGTTTCTTCTTTCCCCCGCTCCTATGTCAACGACAGAGCGGCAACTGCAACGGTGGTGCCTTGCTCACAAACTAGTGCAAAAGTCAGTCCATCTGCAGGAAGATGGAGTCGTCCACAGGAGTAGACCTTTTGCCAACAATTTGAGAAATCTGGATCTGGCTCAAAATTGCTACCAACAATTGAAGTGGTTTTTCCGTTTTTTTCCTGCTAAGAAAAGCCAATGGCTTGTGGATCCATTGTTACTCCATTTTTGATCCATACCACTCGAAGGTATCCAAACTTCTGAGCTCCAACACTTTCAACGTTTCTGAGCCCTCTGCGGTGGCGGGGCTGCTGGAGCCTGGATCGACAAGGATGGAGCCACATTCCCCAAAGCTCAATGGCTATCTGACGCTATCTGACGGTATCTGCTGGTGCCTGCGCCGGAGATTCTTCAGCTTCCTTCAAACGATCCGTCAAGGCCTGGTTTTCTTCATCCAGCGCCTGAAACGGGCTGACAGGTGCGTAGATGAGTACTGCACCTCCTGTTTTCCACTGAAAGATAGATGCAGATGCAGATCTAACAACAAATGAAGGCTGTTTCTCAATACCAGGATCTTGGCTAGCCCTACGTAGTGGCTGCCTAGTGTTCCAGAGCCTAGTCAGTTCTCTACTGTTGGGCTGTTGTTTGGCCATACGAACCCGGTTGCTACAGGTAAAGAACCCGAATGTGTTGGGAGATTGGAGAGGTCCAGATCACGCACCACCGCAGCTTCCCTTTTTCATGATCACTTTGCTTTCTTGGTCTCCTTTTCGGCCGCGCTGGCCAACCTCAGCTGCAAAAAGAAGTGTCACAGCAGAACCAGGTTCCATCAGCTATGATCACTGCCAGGCTTTGACTTCAATCAAAATCAAAATCAACCAAAGCTAAAGCTCTTCCTGAATTCGACTTGTGCAAAGTTGCAGGGTCTCAAGTTTTTCGATGAAAGCCTTGGTCTCTGCGTTGGTCCCTCCACCTGAGCGCTTGGTGACCTCTTACAGTCAAGTCAACAGCCTGCGGAGGTGAGAGTCCTGAGTCCTTGAGTCCCTGGCTCTCTTTTCTACAAAATTCCCTAAAGCCTTCAATGGTCGCAAAAGGTCCCTGGGCTTCCTCAATGCTTTTGCCCAGGGCTTTCCTCGGTTGCCATCACCCAAAGCTCTCGCACAACGGCAAGCGCGTGTTGGGACAAAATGGGTCACTGGTGGCAGGCCAAGAGGCTGGAGGCCAGAAGCTTCCCAAGTCTCCTTGTCCAAGGGCCCATCCTCTTTCTTCACTGCATGGAACAACCTGCCGCATCCGAACAAGCTGCCCTCTGGTAGCTGTGCCATCGGTGGATTCATGGAGGAGATGAATATTGACCCAGAAATCCTAGAACAACAGTAGAATAATTATGTCTATGTATTGGCCAAAAAGCTGGTAGCCCAATGATCATCCCAAAAGTATCGACAAAATCGAAAAATTGAGCAAAATTGGATGGCAAATGATGGCAATAATTAACCCGACTTGCCCAATGGAATTGTAACTGACTCAATGGCAAAATGGACCAATGACAATTTGACGTATAGCCAGATCACTGCAAAACCCTGCAGAAAACTTCGTCAAGCGGCTGTTTGAGCTTGCTCTCAAGCTCATCCATTATGTGCAAAGTCTTTTTCATGTAGGGATACATAATGTATCGCACCTGCAACTCACGCATTAACTGAAGGGCTTAGTAGGGATTCATGGTGACCTAAGTGATATATGGCCCACATGCACAAGAAGAAACAGCAAGAACATGAGCCGTCGACATGTAGGATTTGTGTGACCATCAGCACGCAGGCCAAAAGGTTGGGCGCCTTGGTGCCCACAAACCAGCGGAAAGTTGAGGAAACATTGGTTGAATAAGTTGCAATTGACTTTCTATGAATTTGACAGAATTCCTCTTCCCATTCCTCTTCTCATAATTCTAAGATCTTCAACTGGTTTCGAGAATTTCAAGCTCAGGCACAGCGCGTGTAAAGTATGTCTGTCCTTTCGCATCGAAAATTGATGCATACACTGGACCAATGGCCTGGAAAAAGCAGGATGGTCCCAGATGGCCCATGGCCCAGGATCGCAAGTTTGCCAACACGACAACGAGATACAACGAGCACAACGGGCCAGAACCGAGCCAGGAGGGCCATGCCAAGAACATAGCCGATGATCCACTGTACGCTCTTAAATCGTGCCATCTCATCAGGCGTGGAAAATCGAGAATCTACGTACTCCTTCAGCGGCATGAAGCCTTAGCCAAATTGGCGATGATTCGACCGAGGTTTCAAAAGGCAAAGTTTTAGGAGGGGGGCATGGCTGACAAGCAGAAAAACATGGAAAAACACGGGAAAATATGCGTCACGTATCGTCATGTCAAGTTGCCACCAACCAGGGTAAAGGCCACCAGCATCATCACCGGCAAAATATCAGAGAAAGCTATCGACAAATTCAGAATAATCAAGACCTGAGAAGTCCAAGTCGGTCCAAGCCCTACCGACCACACATTTTTTCAAAACGCCTTCAGCAAAGGTACCACTGCAGATCTGAGGCCAGCGCGCTGTAGAGGTAGACAAGCGACACGGTCATCATGGTGGTGTAGCCAACTTTAAGGCACAGACTGGGCACAATTCCCATGAAAACGATAAACAGTGGCTGGATCAGGATCATCATTGTGACCTGAGCTCCACCTTTTTCCCAGCATGACTCCCATAGCAATCCCCATGCCGGGTTTTAATGTCCCATCTAACCATCAACACGAGATGTCAACTGGCCATTGCTCATCTGCACAGGGCAAGTCACCCGGCTCTGCGACCAGCCATGGTAAGCCTTACCCATGGTGAATCCACAGCAATGCAGTACTCAGCACAGGTGGAAATTCTGCACCATGTCACCATGTCATCTGAATTATTTTGAGTCCCCAAGGAGTCTCCAAGTTTCATCGCTATCCCCGGTTCAAAGTGCAATTGTTCTTTTAACCAAAGCGACCATCAGCTCAATTGGAATCATTCCCATGCAGTGCATCCAGCCTTAGATGTGACACCCTGAGCTCTCTGCAGATTGCATTGCTAAAAAACGGCCTGGGCCATCATTGCAAAACTAGTAGCAAGGTTCGATGCACACCATCAGTAGGAAACGCCAAGATAAAGGATTGTAGTAGACATCTCCTTAGCAAGGGCAAGGACAAGTGCACTGTGTCTTTTTGTGGGGCAGGAGCTTCTGGTCTGCAGGACCACAGTTTGAAGAGTTTTCTTTATCACATGCAGCCAAGCTTCTGTAGGAAATTACTTCGTTCACCACCTTTCCAACTGGCCCTATAGCCTTGTCTTTCTTGTCCTCGTCTTTCCTGAGAGCAAAGACAATGCTAGTCTGCAAAAAATGTATCCCAACTCCATCCAAATATCGTCGGTGGTCCAAGAACCAATCAATTTTAATTAATTTTACAGGTCCACTTTTAGGGGAAAAATACAGTGGCCCATCAACCGTGCAAAAAGGCCAGCCTTATGAGCTTTGGTGCCAAGTTTCTTCAATTGAGTCATGTCCATGGGCTCCGGCATCACAAAACAAGCGATGCTGAGCACAGCTACATTGATGGAAAATATGATCATCCAAACCTCAATTGGTGAAGAATGGGATCCCCATAGTGGATTATGATATTCCCCAACGTGTATACATGTATATTATATATATATATATCACACAATGTTGGGTGGTATAAACCCCAATAGAATCAAGCAACAGGGTATTGAACACTGCTCAGTTAAAGCTCAAGACGGGAATAACAAAAGCATCACAGGGGGCATTGTTGAAAAGCAAAAAAATTCGAAGAAGACAACAGCTGTTGGCAAGGTCGTCTAGAAGAACCCAACAAGAAGTATTTCGAGTCCGTGTGACCGTGTGGTAGTTCACCAGTTCCAAGTATTGGACAACATTTCCCAGTATAGGACCCCAGAGTAGGCCGCCAATGGTGTCCTCGGTTGAGAACGCAAACCAGTCCGAATACCGTGTTAATTGAAAAAAACTGCTCAGAAGAACTTGGATCCTGCTAAGCCAAAATACCACACGACATAACACGACACTATAAGGAAAGCTACTGATCTTGGAACTAAAGTAGATCCTCTACTTGCATAAATACTACATACTACTATATGTCTAAATATACATTGATACATCAATAGCTCATTCCAACTCAGCAGTCCCAGTCATGCCACGTGTCCAGCAAACCTTTGACTTGGTAGCTCGCCATCCCACCTCCCTTCACGGAAATGTCGAAAATGATGAGCCCAGCAAGGTGGTCGATTGGCAGCAGCCCCTGCTCAATGGACGCTCGGTGCCGCGGTGCCGTGTTTCTGGGGAAACGAAAAGGGCACGGTTGATCGAAAATGCATGGAACGTTAAATTGGAAAAAAGGTTGGAAAATCAAGGGGTGCTGATATAGATAAGATTGGGTAGTTTGACATACTTTGTCTCTTGAGTTTCTCCCACATTCCAGCGCAGTCTCCCAGCGGTTTCCCTGCCTGCAGGCCTTGACCCATCACAAACAGAAGTCGACTCCAGCTTGGAAAAGCACAAGCCAGAATAAACAGAGCCTGTGCGGCCACAGAAGTTTCTGGCCTTTGCCACAATTTAATATGGGCTCGTACGGCATGGAGCTTTTGGTGGGTCGTTCCGACACTTTCTGGTGGACCGGGAGCAATTTCCAGGTCTCTGGCAGAAGATATTTGACACCAGATATTTGTCAGTTTGAAAAAAAAAATCCTGCATCTGTGTAGCAGCTAAATGGAGGTTTCCTAAGTCACGGGGGTACCCCCAAATCATCCATTTATAGATGGGATTTTCCATTGTAAACCATCCATTAATAGGGGTACCCCCGTGACTCAAGAAAGACCCAAATAACTTGCAAGGCCCCAAAGTGCAACCGTGATGCAACTGAGATCGTTGTGCCAGCGAGGCCGATCAGCAGGACCACTTTGCGCCCAAAAACTGAGCCTGGAAAGGTCTGGAAAGGTGCCAAGATGGGATCCAGAAAATGAACGGATCGAATACATTCCACCAGGGTTTGGTTTGGTTGGTATTTACTGGGGGAAGAGGAAGAGACCATGATAAAGAAAAACGATAAAACAATTGCCAAACGAATCCGGCCTAAAACTGCCACCATCGTAATTGACAGCAGCATTGCAAAGCCTTGGAAGGCAGAGGGTGAGATGGAATCTCTACGGACAAGCTCGCACCACCAGTTTGATAGCGTTAGCGCGTTCATGCAAGAGGCTTTCTTGCGCCTGTCCACGCTGCGAGATTGAGTACCTCATCACGCAAAAGATGCATTCAATCAATAACTCAACCGCAGCTAAATCCATTATTTGTCCATCAACTTGCTCACAGTGGAAGCAGGCAGCGGCCTTACTTGTCTTCTAGTTTCAAAAGCCATCCATATTTTTATCAGAGAAATGTCCAACCCAATGGTTTCCTGTTGCAGCAAGTTGCCCCACATTGATGACCTCCAATCGGTTGCCACACCATTGAGAGCCAGTGTAAATACCTTCGGCTAGTTGCTCCTGGTGCAATCAGACCAAGTTTGTTTCCCACAACGAAGAAGCTGTGAAAACTCCGCTGTGGGTCAGTTTGTATACCCCATTGAAATCCGAAATTTGGCTTTTGTGGGTTGGAGTCAAGTGAAAATCTCCATTTTGGCTACATCCTATGAGTTCACCATAAAACCTGCACCAATGATTTGGCAACTCTCCTCACATGACACCAGCGATCTGGCAAAGGCAATCTCCACTTGGTTCACCAAGTTCTTCATGCCATGTGCGAAGAAGAGCACAACCCATGTGGCCTCACCAAACAAAATGCTCCGGGAGTGATGGTGATTAAATCAGGTAGTTTGCCCAAAAAATAGACATGTGTTATATAAGAGGGACAAGAGTAGGAAATGAAAGAATATGAAAATATAGTAGAAAGGCAACCCAACCAGCGATGATAAATCTTCAAATTGATGATAAATCACTTGTGATGATAAATCCCTTTATGAAGTGATGGGAAATGGACCAAAGTTTGGTCCACCATTTTGATCAGGTGAGCACCCGCGAGCAGCGTGCAGCAGATGCTGAAATCCCAAACATAAGTGTCACCAAATGGGTGTGTCCAGAAACGGAGCAAAACGTTGCAGCCCAAATGGGGTTATGGCATGTTATGGCTATGTTTGATTGAGAAATGATGATAAAAAATACTAATAATTGATAAATAACTGGATTTTTGGTTGTATCATGTTGTATCCTATCTTTGGACAAATCCAAATAAATGGGCAGTAAGCCAGCTCTCACTGTTTACTAGTCACAATTCCAGGTATAAACCAACCTAGGAAGGGTCAAGGGTGTACATGATGACATGGACAACATCTGGATAACATCCCAGTGTCAGGCAGTACATTGGCACCAAACATGATGCATTGCTTCGACAAGAGGCCCAATGCGTCTTGATCTCGTCCCCAAACGACATGAGGTGAAACTCTCATGGGAAACGGTTTTTTGATCACCGAACGCTGCAGCAAATCTTGCCATGCCACCACTTATCATCAGAAATTCTGCGTGGCCAAGTGGCGCAGCAAAACAAATCAGTGTCTCAAAATCACCATGCCTGGCAGTTGTTCAGCAGCGAGCGGTTGCGTGTCACCAAGTCCTGCCACTTGGAAAGGCTTTGCGAAGACAACAAGGCCCACAAGTGCCTAAAGCAGTGAGGATCGGATTCCTGATTTCAAGGTCCCCAAGGTCCCAAAGTACATGGTAAACCTCCCCAAACAGGGCCCAAACAATCAAGGTATACATTCAATGAAAGTCTAAAGCACAGCAATGCTTCAACACGACTGCAGCCTTTCTGTCCACGGCACCAAGGTACGTTGCTGGCCACGAACCAACTCCAGGTTTCGAATTAGTCAAAAGCACTCCATATTTGCAGTGGCCATTGCCCTCGAGGGTTGCTCAACACCCATCTAAAATAGTTTGAAACAGCCTAGAGAGCGACCCAATGGCCTAAACAGACTGTATCAGCAACCCTTTCTTCATTGCAAATGGGAGCGGGTGCAGGAAAATCCTTTTGAATCTCTTGCACCATGGCAGGAGCCTTGCGCGTCCTACCATATCTGCGAAGGAGGAGGTGTGCAAAAAGTCTTTCTTGAGCTTCAGCATTAAGCACGATCTTTGCTCAGCATCATGAGCAAACAGATCATAGGGGGTCAACCCGAACACCTCGAAGCACAGCTCAGAAGAATCCACACGAGCCTCAGGGTCAAAACCAGCCGATTTCCCTGCTATTCACATAGCAAAGGCACCACAGACCACCCAACACAAACGGAAACGGACTGCAACGAGGTTGGCCACTTATCTAATCATCGATCCACAAACACATGCACCCCTCGGCATCTTATGACAGGAGCCTTCCTGAAAGAGAGCACTAGAGAGGGCAGCTGAAAACTGATAAGCACACGCAAATGTAATAAGATATGAAAGAATAGAACAATCACGCGATTCTGTGTAGCAATCAAAGCTATGATATCATTGATATCTAATATTCAATATCATGACAATGCCTCATGAAACAATGTGATAAGAGAAACACGGACCAAATAGTTTCCAAATTAAGCTAAGCAGCACAGTCCCTTGTTGTCACCTGCACCCTCAAAGGTGACTTCTGGCAATTTCTCCTGTCAGCAACAGCCAGGAATCGTAAAGACATTGCACCGAATAAAAAGTTGCACTGATGCATCAAGCTGTGTCATGCCTTCTCCTTCACTGCGTTCACCTGACGGCCGACTTAGAGAAGGGGTGTTCATTTTCTTCCAATAACAAAGCTCTTGGAAAGACAGAAAAAAGAGATCGCCAAATAGATCAGATAGAAATGCCTTTCTCAAGCTTTCCTTACTGCTGAAAAACATACGATTTCCTCACTTTTTTCAAACTCTATGCGATAGAAATGTTGATGGAATTGGCCAAGGATCCACCATCTTTTGCAAGTCCTCGATCTCGGTCCACTCGGTCTTGCCATCGTCGTATTTCCTCAGGCGTCGCCATGATTTCTTGCAAGGAATCCTGCACCCGGTTGTGGTCCATGCTCGCAACAGCAACAGATCTTGGCCAACATCTTCTATGAACTCCTGAAAGTCTGGATGGCCTACCATGAATTTATCATGGTTCATTATATTCTTTACCATTCTTTACCATATTTTCAGCACATATTTGTACCATATTTTCCATGTTTCTGCTGCATCTCAAAAGGCACAAAGACACCCAGTTGACCCGCCGAGCTGCACCAAGACATCGGTCGCAGTGTGCTGCAGGACGTGCCCGCTCTGCTGCCGACGCATGTTGGTGACCTGGTTGAGCAATGCGATACACATCTGGGACTCTTTATCCTCCTATAATCATATAGATACTATGTTGTAGAGATAGTATGGAGATATAACATGGGATATATGTGATATAATGTATAATTAGTATGACATATTGGGGCTGTCTAATTCTGGGGAAATGATCCACAAATGGTGGAGGGTAATTGGGTTTATGAGGATATCACTGTGATCTCCATGATGCTGAATTATCATAATATCCCTTAAGAGGATGATAACACTGTGATTTATGCCTTGTCAGGTCCTCCCCCCTATGGCTTGGCTTCAAGTCATTGATCACAAAAGAATGGATGGTTTCATTTGGGGGATAGGGGATACAGTACTATTTTAGTAATGAAATGAATTTTGGGGAACCCCCCTGAGTTCTCCACCAGGCTTTATCCACCCAAGGCTAGTGGGCTAGTCCTTGGGCTCCAGGCCGTCATTCCTTTCTTGACGTCAACAACCTCACCAACTGGCTCGTCCTTTTTCTCCACCACCTGCGCAGACTGGTGAACTCCACCGGTTGAACATCATCGACGCGTTAAGGGAACCACTGTCAACAATCATCTTTTGGCAGAAACAATCCTCAAATATGGGATATTTATCTACCTTTCTGATATGTTCGTCCTGTGTAATGAGATAGTTCTGACTCACCAAAGACACATGCCACCTCTGATAGCGTGTGACAACAAAGGTCACGGATACAGCACCATGATACCATCACGGTCGCCTCCTTGGACTCCTTGGTTGGTTCTGACTTCTTTTCTTCGACCTTCAGTAAAAATCAGCCAAGAGCATCAATGCATCTGGGAGATCTCCTATAAATGGAGGTTTTCACGTGAACATCATCTATAAGTGGGATTTTCCAAGAGAACCTTAAAAATCTTAAAACCTTGCAAAGGGGAAGACTGGTAGCAATGTATCGCTACCTTTACTGCCCCTCCTGCCACTATCACAACCTACATACTCAATTTGTCAAGTCATGGCCGTCTGTCTCATCCTCTCCAAACCCCCTCCAGGATTGTGGCTACTGGTCTGACTTGCTGGTGGCACTAGCATCACAACATCCACTGGCTGAAGCTGCTCCAGTCTGGCAGAATCATGTCACCTTCGGTTCTTCCTTCTTTGGTTCAACTTTTGGCTCCTCTTTCTTGGCCTGCGGTATGCTGCAGTCAGGCATGGAGACACCATCGCCATGTTTCTGGGATACGGCCTCTGCAGGCTTGGCAGCAGCCTTGGAAGATTTGCAACCCATCCTTAGTCAAACGGGCGTCCTCGGTGCTGGTCTGCATACCCCTTGTGACATAGTTACGATAGTGTTAAATCCCACATTTCCACTTCTGCGACATCTGTTCACTTTGCAAGGCTGAAGCTGCTATACTTGCACCATCTTGCACCAATAAGCTAATAATGCTGCTGAGCCACTTTTGCCAAACAAGAACTCTCACAAGGCTCGAATTGGCGTGACAGCTTGAAGCCGAGATAGCTGCAGATTGCTAAAATTTGAGCAACATCATTCCATTCTCTGGTTGGTTAAGAACGGGATTCCCCTATTGGATTCTGATGATCCCCAACATATTGGGTAAATCCCCAAACTAATCATCAACCAACAGGGCTTCTGAAAACTACTTAGATGTGAAGCACGCAGAGACACCGTGGGTCTGTGGGTCACTGTGGCTCCTGTACAGCCTTCTCTTTGGCTCTCAGACTCTTCATCAGTTTGTCGGCCTTCATTTTCCGAGCAAAAAAATGGAATAATGATACAGAAATAGTATTTTAATTATGATAATAAGAAGAAGACTTAAATGCAACGAAAGAAAATGCGCAGCTCCACGTCACAGGTGTTCAATATTTTGGCAGCACCTTCTCTGCAGGTAAATGATGTAGAAGCTCCAGCGCAAGGTAGTCCACCTGCGAACAAAATCCGTGTGAAGCTCACAAGAAGGCACAGTGAAGGGCAGGTCGGCCTCCTCATCTTCTGCGAAGTCGGAAGGATTAGAGATGGCCGAGTGCCTTGTTCGGCATGGGCGGTATGGGTTTGAAAATTGGCGGTATCCCAAAATAACAATTTCAATAAGGAAAACGATGCCACTGGATTTTCGATGATGTCCAACTAAGTAGGACACTCGGAGAGGTTGTCATCATCCTGGCAAGAGAAAGGTTTCATTCACTCATGGCTGCTGAGACATGCCATTCAAACTGCGTGGCGCATTCAGTAAATTCATGAACTCTGCATTGAAGGTAGCCGAATCCCAATGCCTTCCTGGATCTTCGTCAAGAATGAAAGTAGTCCATTGCATGGGGAATGAAATCAAAGCCAATAAGCCTTATTTTTCATCCATGTCTCTTTGTCTTCCTTTTCAAATGCACTGAGTCTTCCGGTAGAAGCAGAGCCGGCTATGCTGAATCCATCGCATTGATTTCCGCCTTGGTGACAAGCTCTCCGCAGCGATCGTCCCGGGAGCATCAAATGGGAAAAGTGCTGTTGGGGCAAGGATCATGTGGTAGACCCAATGCCATAAACGTCCAATTTTGGACGGTTTATACCACCCATTTATGGTGAATTTGGGATGATTGATTTTGGGTTTACCACATCAATCTGCCTTCAGATGTTGTGATATCTTCTCTGAGCCGTTGACCATGGCAGCAATGGATGTGGTGCGCTGCACGGCTGATGATTTCTGGAAGAAGCGCACCACAATGCTGGAAAGTGAGGGTGGACCGAAATGGAATAGGGAGAAAATGAGCAAAGGTTTCATCTATTTCTATCCTTCTTTTCAACAAGTGAAAACTCATGCAAAGTCCTACAAAGCTTCAAACACACTTCTAACGACTTAAGTGCGTGTAAGACGCTGGGATCTGCTTTGATTGTTGAGCTGAGTAAGCTGATCTGGAGGTTCAGGAAAGCATGACAGCCACATGCAGAATCCCAAATTGCATTTTGCACAGCCTTGAATGTTGTTTATGAAACTGCATGAAGTTGAGGTGCCATACTCTTTTTAATCCACGAACAGCATGTGCTAAATCTACTTGCTAGGGAGTCACGTCAAAGACTTTAAAGCGTAGATTCAGCTTTGTCAATTTGACTTGACTTGCGTTCAGCACTGCCTCTAGAAATCACATTAGAGCTCATGTCGCTTGAGCGGATGGCCCTCAGTGTTTAGGAAGAAGTGGTTCATGTCGAAAGCTGCCTCAGTGCGTCACTCACTTCATGCTGGTGGGTGAAGACTAGGAAAGCAGGACAGTTGACTCTAACGTCCCTGAATAGTCAATAGTGTTGTGGTCATCCCCCATGAATAGGGATGCTCTGCATATCCAAAAATATCTTTGAATCAGGTTCTGGCCACCCCCTGAGCCGCGAATGCCCTCTGCAGCTTCCCAGTTGCATCCAAGGGGCGGCTGGCGAAAACAGAAGGAAAAGATACTTGAAGGTCTCCTGCACTGCACCCAATCGGCCCAGGCGACGCTTTCTGAATTCCCAAGCCCGCTGGGACATGCTGGGACCCATACCGCCATCACAAAGGTTTGCATCTCGTCCATCTTCGACGTCGGAATGGCCTGAGAGGTCTTCAAAATTTTGGATACAGCAAATTTGCAGCTGGATTTGATGTGAGGCTGGCCAGAGATTGATAGACCACAAATAGACGTAACCAAGACAATCTTGTGCCTTGTTTCACTAAATGCTTGTAAGACATTGTTTTGTATGCGTCCGTTAAGCACTGCCTCCAACCATCAACCACGCTAAGCATTGCCACTCAATCTATCCGAATATTGCAATGAGTCAAAACCCAAACACCCAAAAAATCTGGTTTATGAACATCCGAAGACACCTGATCCTAAGTCATTTTTTGGGATGTTCACCACAAAGAGACGATCCAAGAACTGTGGTTTTTCTGCAGCTTCCCATGCCTTCACATCACGGACAGATGAGAAGCCGTGCGGCACCTGCGTATCCATATCCTCCCGTAATCAAACATGGCTTGCTGGCCCCCATCAGAGGGATGATGTTCCCATTGAAACCTCCGTTTAGTTTGGGGATTTCCCAGTTAGACATGGTTGCTTACTGAAGGGTAATACTTACTTCACTGACTTGACTTAACCGCTCGAAAAACGCTGTTGTCTGAAGCTGCCTTTGCATGGTCAAGGAATGCTTGAAAAAGCTTGCTACCCCAGTGGCGATACCTGCGCAACAGAATGCTGGAACAAATCATCTGCATCTCAAGTATAGATAGGCTCTAATCAGCACGCCCTCATTCTGGGATACCGAGTGATGTAAAATGTAATCTTATAACCAAATGAATATCTGAATATCGTCGCTGTCAGCGTCATCGAGTCCCATGGCAGCCATTCAGCGTTGTCCCCCTCGGGTACGGCGTTGCGGATGCTGATGAATGTGCCATCTGGACTTTAAAATGGTCCTTTAAAATGGTCTTGCGCGGGTTCGGGGTTGCAGGATTGTAGCGAAGTTGCAGTTTGAGGCAACCACATCAATTGCATTTAATATCATTTAATTATGTAAGTTCTGCTATTGCACAACAGTTCCGGCGAAATTGTTTTCGGTTGATTACTCACCACCATGGAAAAAACATCTGTTCCCTGGCAACGGTGGAATGTGGGCGCACTTCTCATCGCCAGTCAGTCGGTAAAGGTAGAACAATGACTCTGCCTGAAGTACTGAAGCTGAAGAACCGCGCTGATTCCGATGTACTAAATAGATGTCTGGGCACAAGACCGTTTCAGGTCGGAGAAACGAGTGTCTGCCATCAGATCCAGCCTGACTAAGAACAATCTGATAAGCTGCAAGAACACAGAGTGCGAACCACCAGCCTCAACAAATTTGTGAGGAGCTTTTGAACTCACCTGCGACAGCACGGGCTGAGACACCGGTGACACAGTGACATCACCAGCTGCATCATCATGTTTGTAAGAATATCACAGGCGCCTTGCTGAACTCTGGGGCGAGACCAGTGGAAGTTGAAGCCCACAGCTCGAAACACGACGCAGTGATGCCTTCGGCGAGCCTCCACCACCTTCGACGCACAGCTGGGCAGGGCAGACACCAGGGCAGCTGGGCATCACACGTCAGCGTCAACAGGTCAGCAGCACGTGGCATTGCGATCCTTCTTGACCAAGTCATGCTGGGGAACCTCCATGAGCCTTGCATCCAGCTCCATCCAGCTGCAGGGTCTGATGAACCAATATTTGGCACACGAAAATCGAGAGCAATTTCTTTGTCAGGTGCCCCACCCAAGCGCGATCAATCCAGGAGCAAAGCAACTGAGATGGTCCTGGAAACGTGTGAACAAATGAGGTCATTCGATCCACGTCACATTTGCGACTGGAACATCCAAATTAGCAGTCCATCTTCCAGTCTACAGAGCCATCAGACAAGACTTCAATGAGCTTGTAGTGCACCACCGTGCCCTTTGTAGCAGGTCACCAATCAGGTCATCTACAATGACCTATCAGGTCTATTAGGACCTCTCTGTGTGCTATCTGGCTCAGTTGATTTCTTGGCTGAGTGTGAAACCCTCTGTTCAGCATCTTTCGCCTCAACCGTCAACTACCAGGCGACTCAATGGCTAGTGAAGTGTGTTTGCTTGAAAATAGGGTGCCATTAACTTCACGGGTGACTCATCACGTTCATTCCCGATATCAAAAGAGTTATTCTATATATGGATATACCAAGAGATGAGTTGAGGTACTATTTAAAAAATAAATATTCAACTCATCATTTGGTGACTCATCATTTATCCTTCCATTTTCAGACCTCCAAAATGTGCCCACGATCTCCATCGAGGCACTGAACTGGGCGACGGTCGTATGATGGTGGGTAGCGAGTCCATCACCTCCAGAAACAGCTCCTGAGCAGCTCCACCCTCGAAATCATCCCAGAAATCAATGGATTGGTGGAAAATCTACAGGAAATCATAGGAAACCATCGGAAAAAGTGGTTTTTACCACCAAAATTCTTGGGGCTTCCTGCAGATTTTCCCTTGAACCAATATTGGGAAGGAAATGGCGGCAATGACCTCATCTCAAGTGCGAAAATCTGCCGCCTTGAAGTTCTTGTCCGAGGGCTTCTGAAGCCATTGCTTCAAAAGATACCTCTGCAAACACATCCCGGGTATACCGGTATAGCCTATAGCCGGTATAGCTAAAAGAGCCTGACCCAGTACACCAAATCCACCAGCTCTTCCGAAGGCGCACTCGTAGTACGAGTCTGCAAGGGCCCCAAAGGCAAATTTTGACGCGACCGCCTCCAGAGTCACAGTGCTGCATCCTGGATAAACCCTGCTGAAAGCTGAAAACAAGGTCCAGTGGAACTTCAAAAATCACAGTTTTGCTGCTGCAAAACCAGAAAATACCATGAGACGCCATGAAGTTTTTGCGCCTGGACTTTTTGCATTCCTGGAGGTGATAGAAACACCGGTAAGATGCCGTGAATCCCAGCAGACTGGACTGCCTTCAAGCAAGCCAAACAGCAAAGTTGTGGAAAGGCAACACATGGGAGTGTACTTGAACAGGCATCGTGAAGTGTCTCAATGTGGGGAAGCATAAAGGTTGCAACATGTGGTCTCAAAAGTTACTCTCGTATGCCGTTGGAAATTCTCCAGCGCCGCACCTGAAAAGCTTTGTCAGCTGCTTTTTGGAAACGTGTGTCTCCAGTCCTGCCAAGCTATTTCAACGTGTTTCAACAATCCTGGAGCTTTCCTTTCATCATTTCTCATCTATATAGGTGACTATATAAGTTAAGCCACTCAACCAGTGTTGAATGTGCCTGGCCTGGCTGTCAGGCTGCGAAATTCAACCTGAAGACTTCCAGCCTGGAACGGTGCCCAAGACCAAGGAACGACAACGTTGAGGCAAAAACTTGTCCAAACCTTGGAAACCTTCATGTTGAATTTGCATTCAAGGATCCAAATTGGGTGAAACAAAACAAGACGAAGAATCCGCAAATCTACATCAGATCTGTGGAATTGGCTTTGACATGCTTTGACTATGCCTGCCTCGGACAGTATCACTGGCTGGGTGCTCTTCTTGCTAGTTCCGCGTGCCAGGTTCACCGTTGGCCAGGGCATCCTGAGAGGCGAAGTGGCATTGCAACTACTTCGGAGGCAATTCTTCCCGCAAGTGGCGATGCGGGCTCAAAATTGAGGCAGCGAATCAAATGATCTGTTTGGAATGAAACACTGCTTGGATTGAGACATTATGGACGCTACAAGAAATAAAATCTGGATGAAGCAGGTGCCTGGAGGGTGTTTGAAATGCAGGCAGCAAGCGGTTTCCCAGCTCTTGCGCACGCTCGAGCAAGATCTCACAGCACGACTTTGCAGAATGTTGCAGTTGCCAGATTTGCACAAACAAATCACACATTGCCACATTGAGGTCTTGAAGTCAACCACCTGAGGGTGGACAAAACCTATGCCAAACGCCTGTTTGTTGGACAACGTGTGGGCACCCAGCAAGCCACCAAGCCTCAAGCTTGCATGAACCACCCAGACCCAGATCAAATGATTTGAGTGCGAACCTACTGGTAGGGTGGGTTTTTGCCCAAACCAGCATCTTCAAAGTGTCCAAAGTCTGGTGCATTTTATCTCTTCCCAGCTTCCTTTGAGATATTGTATCACTCTCTTAGGGGCAAACCCACGAATCGTTAGCTCGAACACAGACACGTCCGAATCTGCATTGTCAAAGTCCAAGTCATCCTTGACGAACTTGACTCCCTGTCAATCGACAAAGCTGCCGAGTTCTTTGCATCCCATTCTGAGTGCAAACGCAGCAAGCCAAGGAAACCAAGCCTTCTCAAACTCCCGATCAAGGCCCATTAGCCACAATGTTGACAAGGAGTCCTCAATGCGAGGACAACCACAAGTTGGACACCTCATCCGCCTCATCCCTACCAAGAAATCCCTTTGCTAGTAGCCAAGTGCAGCACCAGAATGGTGAGACCAAGTCCGCCAAAGGTATTTCTCCCCACCCTGAGCCATTCCAGGATTCCAGAACTTGTTGAAACAACGGCTCCAAGCGCTCCAGTCATGCAGGGCACCAAGTCGGGCACCGGGAAATGGGCTGCAATTCGTCGCTGCCCCAGGCGTGCCTTGCCAAGGATTCGAATCGAAAACATTCACCTGGTAGTACCTGGTAGTCACCAAAAACATCAAACCTATGGCCCCATGGGAAATCTCTTTTTTTTGAAGCCGAAAATCATCTAAGAATCATCTAAGAAATCTTCTAAAATCATCTAAGAAATCTTCTAGAATCATCTATCAATGGATAAGCGTCTGGGATTTTGCATTACCAACTTGGATTGCTGGAAGGTGCTGAAAGGGCCTCTCATAGCCTCGCCAGGCATGGAGAAATGCATCCCTCACCTGTGGCTTGAGATCACCATGACTTCTATCTCGCACAGATGGGATAAGAATGGATCTGAATGGATCCTCAAGTCAACCTACAGGCGACAAGGCTAAACTCTTACCATCTCTGTTTCCACCATCCACGCTGGTCAGCCTCATCGGCTTTCCCTTGCCATTGGATGTCTTGTGCGGTAGCTTTTGACCTGCGACAATAATTGAAACCACAGCCATGGGGCACGATGAACTCACTTTGTGTGTGTGTGTGCCTTACAGCTGCCAGAAAGCTGGATGGGCTGCGATGAGCTTCACCTTTCCAGATGCAACCAGCGAGGCTGATTTGATTCAAAACTAGATGAACGTCTTACCCACTCCTCCTGTAAACCAAAGATTCCGATGCAACCAGCACTGTCCAGAGCTTCCAAAACATCAAAGAAGCAAAGAACACTCTGAGTCACAATGTTCTGAGGCTAAGGACCAAGACTCTCTGGGTCAGTGAAGGACAGAGACCGCAAAGTGGAATTTCTGAGCTGGTTCCTTTGCCAACGTCGTCACATCTGAGACACTATCGCGGCTCCATCTGTGGTTTCCACAAAGACATGGAGATGATGACAATTCATCTTCCAACGTCTGCCAACAGAGGATGCAGCCCCCCTTTTTGAGAAATCCCATGGGAAACTGCAGAAACCAACATCTTCCAACTCGCAATTTACGACATTTACGAGTCAAGGCACTGCGACGCACTCGAGCCACGTGCTGCCTGGAGCAGTGGAGCAACCCCGTCTTTTAGGAATGCCAAGTACCGTGACGAAGGGCGCCTCGACCCAAATATCCACGGGACCAGGCCGAAGCGCCGTAAGAAACACTTGGGCCTCAAAATTCAATAGACCATGAAAGATTTCAGAAACAGCAAAAAGATTTCAGCGAAAAAATGCACAAAAAATGGATCGATCCATGATCCAAACGCGCAGCCACCAAATCCAACAGATCATGGTCTACCATGGTCTACCTGTCTTCAGGGAGAAATGCTTGGCAGCTGCCTCGCCAGTGGAGGACATGTCCAGGATTCCACTCGTCGGCCTTTGACAGCATTTCTGCACACTCATGCCACTGATGTTTCATGAAATGCCATAGGGGCCTAGGATGAAGTGACCTACTTAAAATCGTAAAGTGGTGTCATGTCCAAACACAAGCATCTTCGGCACAGAGAAAAAGACAGAAAAAAGATCAGATATCTTGAAACCTTCACACCATAGTTTATTATCAAAAGCGAGGTACAAGTAGTACTAGTACTGTATCCCATTCATATTAGCCAACCCATGCCATTTGAGATGGGATTTCAGCAGACCCATGGCATTCCATGACTACGTTGGCCTCATCTCAAGAGTGTTCCTCTGCGCCGAAGTCCGCAAGATCAAGCCTGCGACTGCCATCACCAGCACGAACCGTAGCCGCACATGTCACTCTGACGGCCATGGCCATCGCATGGACTAAGGCCAGGACCTCCAGCAGAGCTGTTCAATGGCGTTGGATTTCCAAATTGGTCCTGGCAATGGATTGTTTCAATGGCATTGCCGAGCGAGAACACACAGCTAAACCATCAACGAATTTGGCCTTTGTCATCACCGTCACGCACACTTCCTCTCGTAGGGGCCAAGAACCTCAAGACATCAGCACTGGCTCAACTATGTTCCTCGCCCGTTTGCTGCTTCCAATGCTGGACTGGCATCGAAGTTCACAGCAAAACAGCAAAGCGGTGTGCAAGTTGTGGCGCTACGCCTCTAGTGGCAGGAGAAGTGGCGGACTGATCTGCCCTTGGCCGCAGTCACGTTAAAAGTGCAAATGAACGTCAAACTCCGTGACCAAAAACAGGGTCGAACTTCAGTCGTACTAATGCATTCAAGCAGCAATTCAACCCGAATCGCAAAGCTGTGCAAAGGTCCAGATGTAAAATGAATCCTGTGCCAGAAAATGTGCTCACCACTTTTGAGTTGAGACTCCAGCCGCACAAATGGGAGTCAACTTGTTTTAAAGAAAACGGCCAATCCACAGATATTTGGGATTTGGTTTAGACATAAAGCATCCAATTTTAGGGGCTAGAGTCTTGACCCATACATCATCCCACATCTGCGAAAGTCAAGGAGCTGGGAGGTGTGTAGCAAGACATCTGCCTGCACAGGGGCCGGGGCAGCTCCAACTGTGGAATTTTGTTGGAGACTGGAAGGAAAGACCCCAGTGAAAAAAAAATGCCATCAGTTTTCATATTTTGTCACTACATCATACATGGAGGTTTCCTAAAATAAGGGTAGCCCCAAATCATCTAAGTCATTAGACCGTTTTAGCATTGAAATCCATGGTTTTGGGGATCCCCCATTTTAGGAACCCTCCATCGAACTGCATCCAAACCCAGTCGCGTGAGACTGTGGCTCGCCTCAGGATCTGGACTTTCAATGCGAACTTCCGCCTCCACAACCTGTCGAGCCAACACACAATCCACCAGTTGTGCTCAGTGATTATACAAATCATAGCTATAGTATACTATAGTATACTATAGCTAATTGTGGTTACAAACCAACTTAGTGATCATTTCAGGACTTCGCCTCTGCCAGCTCATTCTCGATGTGAAACTCCAGCTGCCCCAGGCGCCAAGACAACGGCAAAAAGGCCTCAAGTCCGAAATTCATAGGCAACAATCTTTTGAAATTTTCAAACCGACATCAAGATTTTAATAGGCTGCGTTGCACCAGAAAGGTCACGGTAAGAAGACGGCTCCGGACAAGTGAGCTTTGCCCGAGAGGTCAACTCCAACCTCTGCAACACCCACGTGTTCCCACCATTTTCCAGCAGTTGCCATAAACCATAAACATTACACATCACTATACTGAAATACGAAGGTTCACATCCTGAGGAAGCTGCTCGCAACGCATCACACGCTGCAGGTCTTGCCTGGCGCCCTTTGGAATCACGAGCCACCAGGACTGTGCGAAATGGTTGGCCAGCCACGGCCTGGACGATTCGCAGCACAAGTGGAAAAAGTGGAACTTGAAATTTCTGAATTGACCCAACTTGACCCAACCTCAATGTTTTCCAGGTGTTAGAAAAAATACACACTACACTACACGCCTTCTCCGAGCTTCCTAAAAATAGCCAGCGAAACCTTGGAGTCGTTCGGCATCGTGCAAACATACATCCTGTGTCACATGCAGAGCTTATCTTTCCCTCATGTTGATAGCAAAGATCGTAGTCAAAAATGAAAAGTTTGGAGTACACTATCGGTTCGGCCAAAAAGTGGTATACTCCGACCCAAAAAATATGCAAACTTAATGGCAAAAACGATGGTAAACCATGTCAATGTTGAATAATTCTGAGGGATTTCTGAGGGTTTCCGAACATCTTCAGACAAGTTTACCCCACATCAGTTTGTCTGACGATAGGGTCCCCCATGCCATCCATTGGTTAATCATCATGTTCCCTATTATTTGATGGCCATGACTGGGGGGTACATCTCATTTTACCCGCAATGCTCTCAGAGCGAGACTCCGTAGGCTCACCACAACAGCCTCGAAGTGCCTCGGGCAGCAGCTTGGAAAATCCCCTGCTGTGGCCACCAGCAAAACGCTGGGAAAAAAAAGAACAAAATTGCGCCACGCTGGTGATCTTATCTTATTTGTGCACTTGGCACTAAGTACTTAAGCGTCCAATTTTGGGCGCTTGAGCCATGGCCAAACTGTAGGCTCGACCAAGTTGCAGGAACAGGCAGGGCTGTCTGCAAGTCCGAGTTGATAGCCTCCAAAAGTTGCACCAGGACACTCTACAAATCGCAAAATCGCAACATAGTCTTCCGGCCTCGCTGGTAATTCGTTGTGGCAATTCCTGACCCTCGAGTCTTTCGCCCGGGATCAAGAAACCTGGCAGGCGGAAAAAATTGTGATCTGCTGCTGGCCAATCTGTTTCTGAGGCAAGCGACACAAAATCGCAGCTAAAACCGCAAGGACAAGGAGCCCAAACCTGCGACGGCATTTTTGGTGCAGCTTTGTTGGATACATAGCCGTATCGGCTGCATGCAAACACGATGTGTGTTTTTTTCCGAGCATGGCACGTCGGATCACCCTTCTCTGGTCTTCGGCACTTTCTAACCTTCCCAACTGCATGTGCTATGGATTAAGTTCTGACTCAGGATCAATTCAGAATTAATCAAAAACATGAATCTGCAGATTTGACATGTTTAGTGGACGGGCATATCTGCACACCTGGTTTCGGAACGTTTGCGTTTGTTTTTTTACAATCATTAATGCAATCAAACAAAACATTTGCAAGAGAATTAACTTAGCACTGGTTGTTGTCTTAAAAAATGATTATATGTGTTGTTTTCGGCGTTTTTTTTTGGCAGACACAAGGATTTGGTTCACTCACTCTATTCAAGATACAGCTGCTCAACTAGGTCGGTTCAACCCATTTAGATCCATTTAGTTATTTGGCGTCCAACTGAGTCTCTAAACGCAGGTTGGGTTCACTGTATGCAGGAGTGGGCTACAATTTTTTTGTTGACGAAGCAAAGCGCAACTGGGACAACCAGTCCTTGAAAGGCGCAAACCCATATCCCTAGTCTGGTATTGGATACTGGTTGAAAAAAGAGATGCAATTGAAAAATACGTTCAAAATTGGTTCATATGCCCGTCTCGGGACTTCAAACGACCCAACTCTTGTCAAAACATGTAGTTGTTTTTAGTTGTTTTGCTTGTTTCGGGGGGTGAACTGATCGTCAGCAAAAACGCCTGTTTCCAGCCAAACTGCCTACACCCGAGTCTGAACATCTTCATGGCATACTCACGCAATTAGGGATCTGAAGAGGCCTTGGACAACAGGAAACCCTGCCTCATCTGCCAATTCCACACGCTCGTTCCAGGCAGCTGCCTCAGAAATGGGCACCTGCACCCCAGCTGTTCGCCAAACATTATTGCTGACGAGGAGCGGGATCTTGTGCTTTTGGCCCTCGCCAATGCGCAAGCCTGGTTCTGGAGGCTTGAAGAGAACTCTCAACATCTAAAGTGTGCACCATTGCACCACTGATTACAGTAGGTGGCAGACCCTGGTCGCGCTGGCGGTTGCCTTGTCAGTGCAAACGCACATTTTTCTCTCAAATGCTAGACACTATTTGATCCAAGTTGCTGAAAACTCGCATGGGCAAAGTGCCCCATTGTCCTCCCATGCGTTGGGTGTCTGCCTTTTGTATTCTGTTTATCAATCAAAAAAAACTGCAAGTGGACTGTCCTTTGGACATGTAGAGGGCAGGACACAGCCTCGAGAACAATTCGATGTTTGCAATGTTGCAAATGTCGATGTGGGCAAAATACAAAATTCACTTCAAGGTTGATTTTCATGAATGGAATCTAGTGTGGATACATCATTCTCTCAACAAATTCACAAGAATGAAAAAACTGGCAAGGTCAGGACTTTTGTCAGCAAACTGTGATGATGCGCGATGGCCCTTGGCACTCAAGAATGGAAAAATACATTGTCCGCACTTACACAATGAAATTTTGAGAACCGCACCCTTCTCTCGCATGGGGGTAAGGGCGCAGATGTGGAGTGCCGAAATGTTTTTGTTTGCTGTCAAAGTGCTGAGTTGAACCTCCGTATACCTTGTTGCGAAACTGCGGTTTGTATGAACCACACTACTGTTTGCAACATTATTTGAAGTTTAACGACACGGAGGTACACAAGCAAACAATGTCCAATCCAAGAATTGCTTAAATTGAGATGTTTGCGTCTTTGAACGCCTTTGAACCAAAACAAAGCAGAACCATTTTTTTTGCAACAAATTCATCACGAAACGAATGCAAAAAAACGTTTTTGACTCATCAAAATCTAAACCAACAACGTAGAACAGATTTTTCTCTGGACGGCACCTTTTCAAATGGCAATCAATCAACTACCCTTTATCTACAGTTGCCAAGGAAATCAGATCAAAATTGAATTTCAAAGTGGAAAAAATTGCATATATCCAATCTTGTGTGTGATGCGTATTTTTCGTGGATTGGATAATGGCGTATGACATGTCGTGTTTCACTGCATGGCATATCGATTGAGTCTGAAATGTGTGTTTTGACTTTGGATCAAAATGGGTAGCGAAACCAATCGAAAATACCCTGTCGCGTTCCTGTCGATGGTTTGCATTGTTCATGTGTCAATTTGCAATTGAACATTTGCATTTTTTGTCACTTGAGTTTCTGCGCCAATGACAATTGTCCCTGCAGTTCCTCAAGTCTCCTTGCAGCATGCTCTTCATCAAGCTCTCCTGGCAGACCGCCAGAGTTGCAAAATGATTTTTTGCCTGCACACGCACATCTTGGTGCTGTTGGCGCCATTGCCCGTTTCAACCAATCGATCAAAGCGCTGGAACAAACGATTTTTTACGTCCGAGACAGCAAACTGCAGCATGTCATCCAATTTTCTCGCCAACTTCGGCTGCATTGGCATTACTATGGGGTCTCTCCTTTTGTCTACGTGAATCTACTTTGACGGGACATATGTGCATTTGCTCGTGCCAAGTTTCTTCGATCTGACCAACCCAACCGTGAGGAGGCAGAAAGGCATGTAGATAGTGGCTGCAGTGGGATTACATGAACACGATGCAGAGGATGCTGGAACCAATGATGCGCATTGACAAGCAAATTGTTGCCCTGGAAGAGATGCGCTGCAAGCTGCTCGGCGCCGGAAGACGATGCTCTGAGGTGCCACTTGCCACCGTTGCGTTCATTGCATCGACCGCAACGTGGAAAAATCTGCGGCAGCCGTTTGGTTTGCGTTACGCCCGTTTCAGTTGTATACGCAGTTCACATTTGGGTTCCATGTAATGACAGGCTTTACTGGTCTTTTCAAAGCATAAACACATTCCGTGCATACTGCATAGTGTATACGATGTTAAATGTGGAAACACCATCGCCAGTGCAAAAACAAATTGATTTGGTTGATCCAGCTCACTACCGTCTGCAGCACCTGACATGCCAGATTCAGAGAGTTGAACAGAAAACAGGACATCATTGCTCACGAAGTACAGTGCCTGAAACGCAAGTGGGACACCATACGAGCCGATCAAGATGACCTTGCCTGGAATCAGCTGTCAGCCAATCAGGAAACGCCGGAGAACCGAACGGTTGGGATTCTGAACCCAGAGGACTCTGTGGATTTGTTGTCGACTGCTGAGTTGGGCGATGCAGGGGCGAATGATGATGGACAGCAAAAAGTATTTTTCTTGTAAAATACAGATGTATCTGGGGAAAACGTTTTTTTGAGTGGAACTCTTTGCGCAACAGTGAAAAAGAGTCCTCACTGTAGATATGTTTTGGTTTTAACTGGACCGAATTCAGTCCGAAGTTGCTGAAGCAGCTGTCCTTTGCTATTGGTTGAAGCGATCTATACCAAGAAAACTTTGAACAATCATCGAAGGAAGTTTAGTAGTCTATACTTCCGTGTTACGAAAAGTGATCTGCATAGCAACCAAAGCATTAACAAGAGATGTCAAAAGCAAGAGATGTCAAAAGCAAGAGATGTCAAAAGCAAGAGATGCCACAAGCAAGAGATGTCAAAAGCAAGAGATATCAAAAGCAAGAGATGTCAGAAGCAAGAGATGTCAAAAGCAAGAGATGTCAAAAACAAGGGATGTCAAAAGCAAGAGATGTCAAAGGCAAGGGATGTCAAAAGCAAGAGATGACAAAAACAAGAGATGTCAAAAGCAAGAGATGTCAAAGGCAAGAGATGTCAAAAGCAAGAGATGTCAAAAGCAAGAGATGTCAAAAGCAAGAGATGTCAAAAGCAAGAGATGTCAAAAGCAAGAGATGTCAAAAGCAAGAGATGTCAAAAGCAAGAGATGTCAAAAGCAAGAGATGCCAAAAGCAAGAGATGTCAAAAGCAAGAGATGGAAGCAAGGGATGTCAAAAGCAAGAGATGTAAAAAGCAAGAGATGTCAAAAGCAAGAGATGCCAAAAGCAAGAGATGTCAACAGCAAGAGATGTCAAAAGCAAGAGATGTCAAAAGCAAGAGATGTCAAAAGCAAGAGATGTCAAAAGCAAGAGATGTCAAAAGCAAGGGGTCTCAAAAGCAAGGGATGTCAAAAGCAAGAGATGTCAAAAGCAAGGGACGTCAAAAGCAAGGGATGTCAAAAGCAAGAGATGTCAAAAGGAAGAGATGCCAAAAGCAAGAGATGTCAAAAGGAAGAGATATCAAAAGCAAGAGATGTCAAAAGCAAGAGATATCAAAGGCAAGGGATGTCAAAAGCAAGCGATGTCAGAAGCAAAAGATGTAAAAAGCAAGAGATGTCAAAAGCAAGGGATCTCAAAAGCAAGAGATGTCAAAAGCAAGAGATGTCAAAAGCAAGAGATGTCAAAAGCAAGAGATGTCAAAAGCAAGAGATGTCAAAAGCAAGAGATGCCAAAAGCAGGAGATGTCAAAAGCAAGGGGTCTCAAAAGCAAGGGATGTCAAAAGCAAGAGATGTCAAAAGCAAGAGATGTCAAAAGCAAGAGATGTCAAAAGCAAGGGGTGTCAAAAGCAAGGGATGTCAAAAGCAAGAGATGTCAAAAGCAAGAGATGTCAAAAGCAAGAGATGTGAAGAGCAAGGGATGTCATAAGCAAGGGATGTCAGAAGCAAGGGATGTCAAAAGCAAGGGATGTCAAAAGCAGGCGATGTCAAAAGCAAAAGATGTAAAAAGCAAGAGATGTCAAAAGCAAGGAATCTCAAAAGCAAGAGATGTCAAAAGCAAGGGATGTCAAAAGCAAGAGATGTGAAGAGCAAGGGATGTCATAAGCAAGGGTTGTCAGAAGCAAGAGATGTCAAAAGCAAGAGATGTCAAAAGCAAAGGATGTCAAAAGCAAGAGATGTCAAAGGCAAGACATGCCAAAAGCAAGGGATGTCAAAAGCAAGAGATGTGAAGAGCAAGGGATGTCATAAGCAAGGGATGTCAGAAGCAAGGGATGTCAAAAGCAAGGGATGTCAAAAGCAAGCGATGTCAAAAGCAAAAGATGTAAAAAGCAAAAGATGTAAAAAGCAAGGGATCTCAAAAGCAAGCGATGTCAAAAGCAATTACGCACTGACAACGAGCCTTCAAACACTCTCATTGCTTGAAGCTTGCAGCATTAAAGTTTGAAGCTTGCAGCATTAAAAGGGCTCGGAGTCCATACCAGTGTTGAACTTGTGGTGTTTGGCAACAAAGAAGCAAATGGAGCTGCCAAAGTAACGGTGCAAGCCAACCGCAATCAGGCAAATTTGTAATCGAGCGCTCAGTTGGCGCTACTGACAAGGTGTTGTTTAGTGCTCTCCATCCGCTCTGCTTATCGGCCGTGGTTCATGCCAGTTGGCTTCACTGTCATTGGAGTTTCAAACGGTGAGACGCAGTATGAACGGTGCACAGGTGAAGAATATTGTGTGAAATTTTGCATTTTTGGAGAGACTTGCATAGGTTATTTGAAGCCTTCTGCAAAAGGCCTTGCTTCTTGGCAGCGTGGTGTTTGGCTGGGAAACAACGATGTGCATGCAATTTTTTCCAATCGTGGCTTTGTTTATCACATTTTTGGTGCGGAGCATTCCAGCCCCATGGGTGTTGTCAGAGCTTGCCAACGTTGAGATTACCCCATCGGAATGTACTTCGCCACATTGGGTTGAAGTAGATGGTGCCGAAGCGTGTTTTGAATCCACTAGCTGTGGTTTTGCCTCCTGCAAGTGTTCAGCCACCATCCAGCAAGTTGCCTGGCCACTCCTGTGGAAGATCTGCTTGATGCTCCAGTGTCTCCGGGGAACGATGAGCCAATTAGAAAGCTCGCATCTGTATGATTGCAGGTGTTGAATATGAACAAACCGTTTGCTCCCTACGCTTTTTCTGCATTGGAAGAAGTAGCACCCAGAGAAACTTTTAATTCTGCTGCTATTGACATTGGTGATGTCTTTTTGACAATGGCTCAAGTTCAGCCCACTTTGGTGTCCTCTGGGAGCGACACATTTGCGCTTGGACGTGTTTTGCCTGGGCAACGTGACGGTAGCCAGCTTTGGTTTGAAGGCGTCAGCAGTTTCTCGAAAGAACATCTTGCCTTCAAGCATTGTGATGCGTACCGTTTCCACCCAAGCTTGGGCTGCACAGGATCGAATCAGCTGTCTTGACATTGATGATGAAGCCAATGGATTGAAACTATCGTAACGTGGTTCTCGCGCAAAAAAGAATGTAGTTTTTTTTTTTTAACGCGGACCGGAGGTTATGATCAAGCGTTTCCGTGTGGTGCGGTGCGCATTTTGGATCGTAACGTGCTGTTTTCTTGTGGCGCGGTGCNTTTAACGCGGACCGGAGGTTATGATCAAGCGTTTCCGTGTGGTGCGGTGCGCATTTTGGATCGTAACGTGCTGTTTTCTTGTGGCGCGGTGCACATTTTTGTGCGTGTGCGTGTGGCGCGGTGCACATTTTTGGATCGTAACGTGCTGTTTTCTTGTGGCCCGGTGCGCGTTTTGGATCGTAACGTGGTGTTTATTCGTGGCGCGGTGCGCATTTTGGATCGTAACGTGCTGTTTTCTGAGGTTGGGTCGGCAGGGGTGGGTTGGGGTTAGGGTTCAACCCTAACCCTGAACTATGGGGGTCTCGGGGGGGGGAACTCAGCAACTCAGCAACTAGTTAGCAACTAGTTGTAA